>VUJU01001093.1:32832-68442 GCA_009835225.1 Aphis craccivora
CGGCTCTAGTGATTGTTTAAACGTAGGCAAAATTTAATTTTGCCGCCCCCGTATACTAATCAAATGTCAAAAAATGCCGCCTTTTAAATAAAATATTTTTAATGCCGTCGTAGGCTTGTGCCTACGTCGCCTACGCCTTAAGCCGCCCCTGGCTGTAGGTAAAACAAATCCTAACCATAGAATTTTGAACGAAATTATGGACAGTAAAAAATAGTATTATAAAATTATAAAAGATATTTTTATTTTAAAAATAATCTATTTTATACCCAACAGTAATGAGCACTTCTGTAAATCAAATAAATAGATTTTATAGACCATAACTATATCTATATATTCATCTACAATTTATCCGTTAGCAAAGTATAATTTATTCGTTAACACTTTTCTTATTAATAATTTAATAAATATTCAATTATACATCTAAATCCAATTGTCTTATATTGCTATTATTCATTGTCGAAGTAGGTATAAAATAATTAAATTCTAAAAACTGGTGATTATTTATTACAATTTAAAGATAATTTTCACTAAAAACATGGTTGAAATTTATTTTTTTATTTTTTACTTATAGGCTGGCAATTACTATAATATTCAAATTAACCGTATTATATATTTTGAACAAATAATGTCTGTCTTAAGTATTTAAAATTTTTATTATCTTTTATGGATAAAAACTCATTGTAAAATGAAGTATGATAACAATAAATACTTGTTGTTTGACTTAGTATAAAAAATGTGTAATTTAACTTTCTCTGTTAACAAATATTGAAAAAAATATAAATTAATTTTATGTTATTATTATTTGTACTAAATATTTTTATATTTTCATATTCATAATAGTTGTTTATACCTACTTTGTTCAAATAAAATATTATTATTCACTAATGCAGGTCTTTTAAAATTATGTATAATAATATAATATAAATATATTACAAGGTAATATAAGTAAAAATAAACGTAATATTATTTATTATTTCAGTTGAAGTTTACTCGAATAGATAGGCAGTTTAATTTTAACGATGATACTTTAAATAATAGTTTTAAACGTAAAAAAAATACAATTCCATATAAAGGTGTAGCTAAGGTCACGCGAAGACAGTTATTGATGAAGGCAATAAAATATTTATATAGATAGTAACGATCAGACTAACTAAAATCAAAAATAAATCACAGAATGCCAAAATATAATGGTTTAAGTGATTTATTATGTTTTTGTGATTTAAATTTTGTATAATGTTTATGCCGTTTATGATAAAACATTGAATGGGATACTACAGTATGTTGCATTTGTGTTGTGATTTTAAATTAAAAATCTATAATTAATTGTTACTTAAAACGATGCAGAAAAATGTATGAACTCTGCCTGAATTTCTCAATTCTTACTTTTTAATTAATAATATATTTATTGATCGATAGTATTTTGTTATATATAATATGCTTGTGAAAATTTACTTAGAGCATCAAAATAAATTCTTGTTTTTAAATTCTAAATACACTGGAACCTCAATAACTCGAACCTCTACTAGTCGAATTTTCGATAACTCGAATTTTTTTTCTCTCCCAACCGATTCGAGTTATTGAGGTATATTGTATTGTGTATAATTATTATATCGAATCGGTTGATGGTGAGTTGGGGGCGAAAAAAAATTCGAGTTATCGAGGTTTCACTGTATTGTGTATAATTATAGTATTAATTTCCGCGAATTAAAATAAATAAATAAAAACATAATAAACATAACTAGTCTTAAAGTTTCGTAATATTATTCAGATATAATAAATTTAAAAATATATTATGAATTTACCGTTTTTATAAATTGATCTAATGATTTATCTAAATGTCAAATGATTTTAATGATTGTACAAAACAATTACCATTATTTACGAACACGTGGTCAATCATTCTGCATAATATAAAATAATACGTTATGATAAATCATTGTACTTTTACGATGTGTCATATTCCCTAACTGCATAGCAAGACAGACTTAAACAGCAAAACTAACAACCGTTATCATTGTTATGTTTGAATATATGCAGTATATATACTGTTATATGTTATTGACTGGTTCCAATAATTTTAATAGTTTATGTTAAAATTATCGCGGTTATCTATTTATTATAAGAAGTAAAAATTTAGACAATTTCTAGATATGTATCGTGGCGCCCTTATGAAAAAAATCAATCCATTCAACTACCAAAAATCATTAAATTCAGTAGAATAGTCAGATTTAGTTCATTTTTAACTTTTTATTTAGCAGGTCTTCCAATATGTCAAGTTAACTTTACATACCGCCAGAAAAATACGTTTAAAATTATACACAAACATTTGGAATTCGTAGACTGTTATTACAACTTAATAAATTGAATTATTAAAATCAAAGTCAGATGCGAATTGCATAGAGTAAATAAAAGATAAATTATCGAAACCTTACTATTCCACGAGGCATGATCGTCTTTTCGAGAGGTAAGCATTTTTGTAATATAATCATTTGGCTGCGATACACGGTTTTTTTTTTTGACAAAAAAATAAATTCAATCCAATTTATTTTGGTTTTTCGTCAGAATTAAACATGATCTACACCGCAGTGCTGGTGATACGATTTGTGTGGATGAAAACGTGGAGGATATTGTAGCGATTTTATAAGTTACCACTTAAAATATGGCGGGTAAACACAGAGGCGTATTTAGGCACAGGCCCTATAGGCCCAGGCCTAGAGCGGCGGCGACATTATTGAAGGGCGGCAAATTTTAACGATTTTAAATTAATCTAATTTTTTGTTCGTTCAAAATTAAACAGCTATCTACATGCACCTACTATATTATACACATACGCAACACAGTACGAACCAGTAGGTTAGGTTAGGTAGAAAAAACAATTTTAAATTTTAAATATAATTAATTTGTAAATTGCAAAAAAAGATATAACGTGTAATTAATTTAATGTTGATTCATTAATAATGTATCTTTTATTATATAATATTATTATAATATAACAAAGTGTGTATTTAAATAATTTTAGGAATGAAGAGGGGGGGGTTAATTGGGAAGTGCCTATAGGCGGAAAAACCTTAAATACGTCACTGCGGTAAACAGTTACATTGTATGTAAGTTTCTACAGAAAAATCTGTGGTAGGTAAGTGTAAGTTCTTACACGGAGAGAAAAAATAAATGCATAACAATATAACATAATCTGTCGCAAGTCTAGACTTGTCAGTCCACCCGTATGATACCAAACACGAATTTTCAGTCAATTTTTGGCGAATTCAGAACTCGTTGCAGATTGTTGAAAATTGAATTTGAGACGTTTTTTATACAACATGAAAACTATTTTAACCTCATCTGTATATAAATTAAATTTGTTAGTCCTGATTCTAAATTTGTTCTAGTATCGAAATTATGTTATTTTCATATGTATGAAATGTATCTTTGGACTCAAGAAACAACACAGTACAAGTTATTTTTCCGTGTAAGAACTTACGTACGTGTGATTTTTACCCGCTATATAAACATGTTCTCGTGTAGGGACTTAACATACGCCCTGAACTTAGGTGGACGAGTGTACGAACGATATAACTCCGCGCCGCCGACATAAATTATAATACAGATCATCACCGCCGCAGCGGGACGGTCGCCAACACGTATATGATCGTCGACGGTTGGTCACTGTCGCGCGCGGTCTTCCAAGCGATTTTATTTTCACTGCCGCACCGGTAGAAAGGGAACTTTAGTGCCTTGTGCAGACCAACTTTTTGCTGTTGTTTTACCCATTATTGGCAGTTTCCAGAAATAACTTTTTAACTAGACGGGAAATTTTCGTCCCTTCTCGCGTGGCTGTACCCGCGGGCGGGGTTTGGCAGCCGTGGGCAAAACAACTCACGTTTTATATACCGAAGCCACGGACCGCCGACGCTTCACAAATCCAAACAATTCTGTCAGTGACTTTATCGTTTGTAAAATAGTATTAATAGTAATAATAGTAACAACAACAACAACAACATCAGCTACAGCAGTAACGTCGACAATTGTATTTCGGTTTTCAAACGCATTGTATAATAGTTTTGATTAAAATTTCGAAAAAATAATACGGTCCAACGCGATATTTTAACATACGACTCCGTTCTAGTATCGTTACACCGCACAACAGGTACATACAGGGCTTAATTAACAGGTTTATTTTAAATTGGTTCATTCGGTTTCAAACGTATTTTAAGTTTTTGGTTTATATCATCAGTTATTATTGATGTGTCTAATAAGAGAATAATATTGTTATAAAATTTAGCTAATTGCACTTCTAATTTAATGTTCTACGTTACTTCTCTTGGTTACACAAACGACATTTTATAATCTCTGTTCAAATTCATCAGTCATCATATATAAGTACTTGTTCCAACCATATCCGTTGTAATTGAATTTGTCGATGTTTTAGCTTATCCGTGGCGATGGTCGCGTACACAGTTTCTTCATCACATCCCCAAACTACAAGTATAGTCACACGGAATAAGAAGAAGTAACCTATAGGAGGCCGAATTCCACCCAATAGATGAATTGTTTCATGAATAACTTTGTGCATAATACTATAATTGGGGTCTTTTAAACACAGCCGTGTGTGATCACGCGTTGTATCGAAAATATAAATTATATATGTAGTTACCGCGACCGTGTAAATATATTTTTATTATTTTAAGCAGCAGCAGACATGATCATATTATTATTATTGTTAAAATAATAATTTATTTATAACTAATGTATACTAATCGCTCTGTACCGTTATTGTGTTTTTCAACAGGTGTCCAGTCCGGTGCGAGCTAGTTACGCGACCGAATCGACAGACTCGGCTGCACCGCGTTTGGATTGCATGCTCGGCAGCCTAACGGCCGAGATGAACAGACAAGGGGTGAACACGACGCAGAAAGGATGTTGCACGGCGTGCGACAAGGCTATCGTCGGGCAGGTGATCACGGCGCTGGGCAAGACTTGGCACCCGGAACACTTCACGTGCAACCACTGTTCCCAGGAGCTGGGCACGCGCAATTTTTTCGAGCGCGAAGGACGGCCGTACTGCGAACCGGACTACCACAACCTGTTCTCGCCCAGATGCGCTTACTGCAACGGACCCATACTCGACGTAAGCACAGCGTCTTTGAAAACGGCACCCAGCACCGTCCCGCTAATTTTTGATGCGTGTGGGGGTGTGGGTACTGCGATTGTCGTGACTTGCAATAAGGATTTCGTCCATAGTAACGGCCATGAACGCGCTGTAGAAAGTTCGCTACGAGAAAGTCGCTCGTAGACCTTTTGACAGTGAAAATGGTTCAATGTTTATGCAGCCACACCCGATCAGGTTATTGCCGCATTATGGGTGTAGGATATAATATTATTATTATTAAACACCGTACCCACGATCCACCCATGCACGCACGCAGTCATACGAAAAAAATCAATTCCGGATATATATATATTTTTTTAAAGCGTTTTCTTTAGATTGGCACATTTTAAATGGAATCAAATTTTTCTACCGCAATTAATATAATAGCTTTTTTGCTGCACGATATCGAAGGTGTTTACCGTTTTGCCGAAGTGTTTATTTTGTCGGCTGGTATACGTTATTATAATATTTGTTGAAAATACAGTTTCGCGTAAGAGGGGGGGGGATTCCCAAGTATAATGTCATTTGTCATCGGAAAACCCGTCATCAGAGATGACTTAGCCTACTGCGGATTTTCATTTGGATTTTTTTCCCCGATCATTTTCAGAAATGCGTGACAGCCCTGGAGAAGACTTGGCACACCGAACACTTTTTCTGCGCTCAGTGCGGCAAACAGTTCGGCGAGGAAGGATTCCACGAGCGCGAAGGCCGGCCGTACTGTCGAGACGATTACTTCGACATGTTCGCGCCCAAGTGCGGAGGGTGCAGCAAGCCCATAATGGAGAACTACGTGTCTGCCCTGTCCACCCAATGGCATTCCAGCTGTTTCGTCTGCCGGGTAAGCATCAGCTGCGATCTTTATGATATAATATAATATTATGTCGATAAAATTAATCAAAATAATATTTGACGTTTTGCTTTTTCTAAACGTATTGGTAGATAATATAATATACTAAAGAATATGTTTTACGGATGTGCGGGCGTATATATTTTTAGCCGGCGGTATTTTTTTTTATTATTTTTGTAGGTCGCTGCACAGTTCTACGGTATAATATACGGACGCGCGTATATTATTTTCACTCTATATGTGTATACTATACAGTCGCGCCTGGCATTGGACCAGTGTGAGCTCCAAAATTTATCGTGTCTATTATTATAATATATCTTATACGTGATCTATGTACAATGATGATCGAATTAAAACTATATCGTAACTTATCAATCGTCATCGCGATATATAGTAACTGCGATAAAATAAACAGTAATGTCATAACGTCGGCAACAATGCGGTTATCTCGTAACAATCTTTCGACCAACCATCTCTCGTATTCGCGGTGATTCTCTTCATTTCATTCATCGTTAAATTATCCGAAAAAATACAATATTATAACGCATTACGGTGTATAATATAATATAAAATATATTCTACCGATGGGAAAAGGTGAGTCACGGTTTTAAACAGGACTTTGAATTGTTGGCGATTATCACAAAGTTGCTACTGACATGCCCACATACATTTGTCAACCGCAATTAAATTAATAATTTGGAAGCACCGGTAGAAGACATTTTCTCAAGAACATCGCAAGTTTGATCATCTGTGGGAGGAGTTAAAAGAATAACTCGTTTGAATTAATGAAATCAAGTGCGAGAACATCGTGAACCGCGAACAAAAATTCAATGGAATACCACTGTGTGTTTATTATTATAGGTGGACGCTAATTATACGGATATTATAGTCCGCGCTTCTAACAACCTAACACAAATATTATATATAGGGTTAGATTGTTTATGACCTCTAAATTCTAAAAAGATGCATACAACATATACAAATATGCCCAAAAATATCGTGTCCTTGAAACAATCAAATATGGTATTATAAAACTGAATGATTCGTATTATTTATTCAAAAAACTATATGCATATGCTAGGTAGCATACACATACATAATGATAACATTATTTTTATTTATTTATTTTTTTTTTTAGTTTTCTTAAATGATCTTTGAAATCCAAAATCTAAAAAAATATCATTAAAAAAAAAAAAAATGCATTAATCATAGCCAAGAGCGAAAAATTGTGCTATACGAAGTAAAATAAAACTGCTTCGACGTCATACCTGCAATAGATTTTATAGTTTGGTACGACTATAAAAGTCATAAACATCTTAACCCTAATATAATGTATATAATTTACGAAATTATGTATCGAATGTCGTCCTTTAGAGTGTTACCACTATTAACACGCTTTCAAAAAAACAAAAAAATAATAATAATAACAACTCAAGACACGTATAACAAACATAATATACTGTCGCCTGTCGTTCTATTCTATATAACACCACGTCTCCGGCTGCTGCAGCGGCGGCGGTGGTATAAAGTTTTAAACGCAGCCGTCTCACAATCGGCCGCCACATTTTGTGCATTATAGGATTGCAAGCTGCCGGTCACCGGCAAATCTTTTTACGCCATCGAGGGAAAACCAGCGTGTGCGAAATGCGTCGGTGTCGATGAGGAGGATTGAATACCCATATTACATACACATTATACATACATAAATAATATATATTTACATTATGTGATATTTGTTTCCTTGACGATGTTACATATATTAATTAATATAATATGTTATAATTTATCAACGTAGAACGTTCCGTTGCCATCATACGTCCGCTTAATATTTGATAATAAGTCACATTTATATACTATTGTAAAATCAAAAAAATATATATATATAATATATACAATTAATAATTTACTTTGTTGCTTGTCGAAATAAACAAAACATATATATTATTATTATTATTATTACTATTATTAGTATCATGGAAAATGTTCATTTGTTGTGGCAACATATTTTAGCTTGCCACACGATCAGAATAATGTGTTGATGTCGTCGACGGTGTCCTCGAACATAATAATATTAAAACTACAACAGTATATTATTTCTCCCTGACACCACCCGCCTCGCCAATCAAAAAAAAAAAAAGAAAGAAAATTTAGATACCGCTGCCAACTATACGTAATTTACGTTTTGTCGAAATAATGGATGAGTGTGAACGCAAATCGAGATTTACAAAAATAATATTAAAAAAAACTTTCGTTCTTGCGAATTAAACACATTCAGTCTGTTCTTGGAAGATGCTCCCTCGGTAGTTGTTCAAAAATACAATTCTAAGCACATTGCGGGTGATCCTCTTCTACATAATATATATCTACTTATACTTAAGTATAATATATCTGAAGTCAGGCAGATGTACTGAGTTGACAGACAGTAATGAATAATTACGTACAATGTTTGTAAACTAAAACTTGATTACTCAAGTTAAGGATTGAAAAAAGTTTTAAAAATTGTACATCGATGTGCTTTCATCAAAAATAAGTCAAAGCTTCTCTGTTCCTTTCGACTCGAATTCCCCACATCACCGTTCAATTGATATAACAAATACCTCATCAACCGTCAGGTTAGATACCTATGTGCATATTACACTCGGTGATTCAGCAACGATTATGTTTGAGGAGGGGGCTAATGTTTCATAATATTATATTAGACGAGGTTTAATCTGCAAGCATAAAAATCCCTGAACATTTGATGTGGCGGGTGACATGACATATATTATTAGACTTTTGTATCGTAATCTTCGTAAAACAAGACATAACTGTAATATAGGTACATACACAGAAATCTGATAGAACTTTTTTATTTTCTTGAAATGTCAGATAGGGTCCTGCAAGTTGCATCTCCTTTTCCCGCGGGCTACGTTCCTTCGCACCGTCTATACTTATTATACTTGGTACTTAGCTATCCGGCCACCATCGTCTCCATATCCTACACACTGATTGTATACACTAATCACCGAAGCCGAATCGACGACCGACTGACATTATTCTCGTCGTGGTGCAACTATCTACCGCCGAGTCACTGTAACTGAATATAATATATATTGATAATTTCAATAAATCGTTATAGGTACCCACGCTATATCGCGATGACGATTTGCGTGATCTACCCATCAACCCACCCACCTGATGTATTTACCCGTTTTATATTATCATATCACATCTGACCTCTGTTTCGTCCTCGTGTGTTTTCAGGACTGTCGCATGCCGTTCGTCAGTGGTCAGTTCTTCGACCACGAGAGCCAGCCCTACTGCGAGACGCACTACCACGCCAAGCGCGGGTCGCTGTGCGCCGGATGTCACAAGCCGATCGCCGGCCGTTGCATAACGGCCATGTTCAAGAAGTTCCACCCGGAGCATTTCGTGTGCGCCTTTTGCCTGAAACAGCTCAACAAGGGAACGTTCAAAGAGCAAAACGAGAAACCGTACTGCCATTCGTGTTTCGAGAAACTGTTCGGATAGACCGGCGCGAGCGATGTGCGACACCGCCCGCCGACGACGACAGATCGATATGATTATTGTTTATCGTATAATATAATGATAATAGTTTTTTTATATTATTTTGCATAATATACGATACGATCACGCCGCTGTCGGTTTTATAGAGCAATAAATATAATAATACGTGTATTTTGTACAGCAGATAAATTTACCCGACCTCATCGCTAAAGCTTTCGTTTACTATAATATATCATGACGTAACCACCTCCTTATAATTCATCATATTATTGTGTTTCGAACTCTTGTCATCCCTCATAAGATACCCCCATTACTTACGCCTTATGTATAACATATTTGTTTTTCTTTATATACTAACACAATTTATACTTATATTATTATTATTATTATTATTTTATTATTTAAATGATTTTTAATCCTATAAAAAATTATTATTTTCCATATTATTATATTATTGTACTGTTATAAATACCTTATATATTGTTGTATGTTTTGTATGTTTTTTTTTTTTTTTGCAATTAATCTGTTCATATGCTATTGGCATTTTATATTACCCCATTCCAATTTTTAAAACCACAACCTCTACATATATAGTAATATTTTGCAACACCATTTCAGTATCATTACCGAGTGGCATTCCGCGCACTTGGATATGAATGTCTTTTAACATTGATATTTTGTAAATTGTACAATATAACGATTTAAATAATATTACGTACCTAATAATATATAATGTATTTTCTAAAAACGTATTTTCGCATTATTATACATTCTTGAAAAAAGAAATGTATGTATAAACTGTTTATAAATATGTACTTTCATTACTAGAATTTGAATTTGTGTTTTTTCTTTAGACATAATTTTTCCTCTATATAACAAAACATTAACGATTAGTTGTTAGCGGGTAGTGAAAAATATTTATTCATCATAATATTATATTTTCTTTTGTTATTAATGTTATGTAATTATATCTTATTCAAACGTGTCATTTTAACGATTAAGAATTTAAAAAAAAAATTATAACTGTAGATATAAACACCAATTAATACTTAGTTTAAATGGACTGTGGATAATGTACAAAATCAAATTATCAATTTAAACACTGTTAACAAACAAAACATTTTTTTTTATTATTATTATTATTATACCATTTATTAGTACCTACATATTAAAAAGTCACTGTAAAATTAATTTCGACTTGACATTATTTCGTGTGTTATTTTTTTTGTTGATTAATTTAAAATAAATTAAACATAATAAGGACAAAAAAGGTATCTCATCAATACCAAATAAAATCAACATTTTTATTGACGTTAAAAATATATTAGAATGTTAAACGACTATATTATAAATCTTCTATTATCAAAAAATTTCTTCTGAATAGAGACTATTAAAGTGCAAAAATCAAACGAATCAATGAGATCAAATAGTTTGAATATTTATAAAGTATCTATTTTAAAGTAGTTAATGATTGTATTGAGACTGTATTGATTATTAAATCAATCTACCAAAGACTATTTTATTAAAATATTTTTATTATTTCCGTAATTGTGTATTTATACATACTATTGTACTCGATTATATAAGTACTTAGATAGTTTCACGGACTTGCTGTGAAAGCATTCCTGCGGCGTCATCGATTTAAACTGAAAGAAATTACATAATAAATGTATAATATGCAAGAACCGAACAATAATTATACCTATTTTTTTAACATACCAGCGAGAGATTATCTTCCAAGAACAACAAATTATACGTCTTTCGTTTTAAACTAAATGTTTTGTTCGCAAAAACAAACTAATAATTACAGGAGATTTAGTAGAATAATTTTTTTTAGCTTATATCACTGAATTAGCTTGTGTGAAAAGATTAAAAACATATTATAATATAATGATCATATTATGATTCAATGTAAGGTTAATAATACGTAGGTTCCTATCAAATATATTTTATGTAATTATAATATACACGTTTTATGCTAAAATAATGTTGATTTTTGTCTTTAACATTAAAACATATCCTCTGACGTTTTATATCAATTTAATATACTTGTCTGTTGGATAATTTGAAATTGAGTGTGTAAAAAAAAGTATTGTTTTTATTATTTGTATTCAAATCACCATTAGTTATTTTTTTTTTTTATGTTTTAATTAGAATAAAAGTTTTTCCATGGTATGGTTAATGCCTAATGATTAATTAACTAACAATAATTTCACCGTTTAAAATTTCATTATTTGTTTATTTATACTTACACCATGAATTGATTTATATATTTTCAATATTGTTCTCGCACCTATTAATATTTTTTATCATTGCAGTAGGTATACAATAAAACCGTGTTCCGTTTATATCAAATACTCGTATCAATGTATCAAGCTGTTGAATACATTTTCAAAAGCACATATAATAAAATACATGACAAATTAATTAACAATACCATAATATTAATCAACCCCGATTAACTTTTTAACAACGAAGTGCACGTGTTTAGCTATTTTCTAGCCATAAAAACAATAGAAATGTTGTCGTTAAGGGAATAATTTTTCAGTATTAAAATATATTTATTCATCTTTGCTAGACAAATATTTCGTTAGTACTATTTTGAACGTTCAACCGTAGACATCTGCAGTATAAAATAAATTTAACATGTCTAAAATGGTAGAAAAAAAATATATAGTGCGTCTTGTCCAAACCTGACGCTGAATCACGAATCGACAATTAAAATATTGAACTCTGGTAACAAAACAAAGTCATTGGCCATTGCCAAATATGGCACTGATATTTAATGGATTTGAATCGAAGAAAAAACACATCGCCGTCGAAAGTACATTAAAAACAGAAGAAAATATTGTAAGTATGAAACAACTTGAAAAAATATACAGCGCGTCTTGACGCTGAATCACGAATCGACAATTAAAAAATTGAACTTTGATAACAAAACAAAGTCATTGCCAAATATAGCATTGATATTTAATGAATTTGAATCGAAGAATAAAACCATCGCCGTCGAAAATACATTAAAAACAAATGAAATTGTAAGTATGAAACAACTCAAAAAAATATGTAGCGCGTCTTGTCCAAATTTGACGCTGAATTACGAATCGACAATTAAAAAATTGAACTCTGATAAGAAAACCAAATCATTGCCGGATATGGCATTAGCATACATATTCTGACGAATTGGAAATAAAAAAGGTGCATAGTTCGGAAAAATTAACTGGAATAGAATGCGCACAAGTAGAAATAGAAGTTCCGAAAAAGAACGCCAAACAATATACAAGCGAGTCAAGCGTTTTTTTAAGTGCTTGTGTTGCTGCAGCTGTGCTTAACTTTAATTTTTTGTGTTATTATTTTTTTTTAAATTTGAAATAATTTAATGACTATGTATAAATTAATACACCATTTCAATCAGTTAGTATAATTAGTAAAATTTGTTTTGGGCATCAGAGGTGTAAAGTTTATTAAAATATACAGGCATACCATGAAAAAAAAATTGCCTGTTATATTATAATAAACCCTCTGATACAAAAATCAAAAACACACTGATTATACTGGCTATTGTTATTAAAATAATTTATTAGAGAATGCATAGTTGTTATTTTGATGAAGTATTTCATATTTGATATTTTATTAAATGTTTAATAATAAGTAATATAATAAATTAATATTTTCGTTGAGTAATTTAATTAGTTTTTATTTGATATAGGTGTAATAGTATAAAACTGCAAAACGCTATGGTAAAATTAATTTAGGGCGTGTGAAAATCGTGACTATTATGATGTACTTTCGATTTTTTTTTTTTTGTGTCTGTGTACAGCATAACTTGTCGAAATAACTCCCCAATTTCAAACTTCGGGGGAGGTGCTTTCCGATTACAAATTGAATACCTTTGGTGCATTATACAGGTCAAAAGTAAACATTTTCCAGTAGTTTTCAAAACTTAAGTTAATAATGTTATAAGTTATAATTGACTTGTTTATTGTTAAAACAGTCGGTAATAGTAGTGTAAATATTAAAATTCAAACTTACGTTACTGCTGCCAAACTGCACTCGAAAACGATAAAGCGTTAGCGGACGACACACGTATTATGGCACTGGTAGATGTATCAATATTACATACACTAACGCCGTGTTACATTCAAAATGATAAAGAGACTAATAATAACACCATACCTAATGTAAAGTAATTTTTTGCCGACTTATAATTGTTACAATGCATGGGCAACCTAGGACAACCATATCTAACAGCAGACAAAAGCAGTAATAAATACCAAAACTGATAAAATAAAAGTTATAGTAGGTAACACAAAAGAATGTACCCACACGGGCGAAGCCGGGTTATTCAGCTAGTATACATAGAAATTTTTTTAATGGTACAATAATTTTATACGTGAAAAGCCAGTGCAATTAAATTATAATAAATTCTATGAAGGAGGTAAATACTCTCTATTCACTAATGGAATATACATTGTATTTATTAATTGTTTGGACTTTGAATATTATTTTGATTTAAGTTCAAATCGAATGGGCTTACAAAGTTTTACATTCATAACCACATAAGATTGGATGTTGAAGAAATTATTGACGAAATAGCTAAAAAAGAACAGCAATACAGTTTGTATTTAAATGATAAATATTAATAGATTATTCATTATTTAATTTATATTGGGTACCTATTTAATATGTTATAATTATTATAAGGTTTTATGCACCTACTATGAACATACATAATTAGGGCTAGGATTTTAAAGCTATGCTTCGCTTTTAGATTCTGAACGAAGTGATGAATGTATTAGTTTTATAATGATCTGTTTTATTTCATGTCTGACATCTGTGTACAACATAATGTCGAAATAATGCTTCAAACTTTAAGGATGGTTTCCGATAGCAAAGTGAATATCATTGGTGCATTATATAGAGGTCAAAAAGTAAAAATTTCCCTGCAGTAGTTTTCAAAAAAATCAGGAAAAACAAGAATTTTTTCGCAAAACAAGTTTTCAACTAAATCGATTTTTGTATAGTAGTTATTTTTAACTCAAAAACTAATCACTGTAAATATTTGAAATTTTCAAAAAATGTATTCATAAATGTTATCTATATATTATAGTTAAATTTTCAAAATATTTTTGCTTTTATTGAGATATTTATAGACAACTGAAATTTTTGAATTTTTCTAAGTATTTTTTATTGAAGTGTCGATAAAAAAAATGCAGGTACCTACCCAAAAAAACATGACAATTTAATACGACGTTTTCTATAATCTATTCTTATATTGTAGTTAAAAAAAATTAAAAATCGTTAGTCATATATTTTTTTTTATAAATGTTTAAGTTAAAATTTAACGAAATATGTTAAAATTGCGAAAATTTACAAGTAATTTTGTAGTTGAAAATTCATAAAAGGTTAAAAAATGCAATAAGTACTTATAGTTTTCCATAAGTTTTTCTTCAAATAGCTATAGAGACAACTCGAAGCGTCTTGTATGAAAAATGTGATGAGCGTTTGAACATTGAGTTATAAATTTTTACGAAATCATAAAGTGCCATAAAGTGCTATAATAGGTGTACACTCTACACACCTTATACTTATACGCAAAATAATAATAAATTTAAGGTGTTTATAAATTCTCATAAATATACTTTTAGATTATAAAAACAATTTTTTTCTCACATTAATATCATTATTCTTATAACCGGGAAATATATTATATAATAATATTATAACGTCGTTAAATGAATAACAATATTAATGATTATTAAACAACAACAGTGGGCATGGCATTCTGTGGGTTTTCGCATCATACAGCCTATCAGCGCGCTGAAGACTATACTATTTTTCTATTGGTTATTATTACTATTGGATTTGTTTGATCTGTCTTAACTACTCGAGTCTCAAGATTCAGTATGTCAGTCGTAGTTAGAACTCAGTGATGTATACTTCAAACCCTCACAGGACCGTTCAAAGCATCGAGCCGTTGTCACATCTCATATACATCGACAATAAAAATTGGTTCCTCGTTGATTCTACCTACACATTCTGAGGTGAGTCTTATAGGCGATTGCTTAACTATACGTTTTAAACAATTATTTTATTATATTATAAATTATAATATAGCACCTATCTCTATACCTAATACATATTATACGTCTAAGGTCTAAATTCAAATTGTACAGTAGATGAGACACAAAACTAATTTAGTGAAATTTATTGTGTTCCCTTTTTGAAATAAAGATAGGTATACATACTGTGTTACTATAGGATCACGTAGATATATTTCGTTTTCACACCAAATAGTATTTTGTATGTGTTTTGCTTTTATAGCAGTAGGTAGAGATTATTCAAAAAGTCGTAGATACTTGAAAATTGCATTGTTATTTAGATTGGCATTTTCTTAACATGATTTAGTTTTCAAAATATTTCGCTTATTTTATTATATATTTTATTTTAAGACTACTTATATGCATTTTAAGTTTTTTTTTATAAATATCAATAAAACATTTTTAGCAGTGTCAAAATATTTGAAAATTTAATACAAAGTTTCTCATAAGTTATCCTTATAGTGATTCAAAAATTATAAGAATACATAGGCACAATTTTTCTTTTTAATTAGCATTTGAAGTTCAAATATTGATAAAAATTCGTCAAAATCATGAATATTTCCAAAATATTTTGTAGGTATAATTCATAAAAATGTTTGTACATGTAGCTAAGAGTTGAAAATTTAATACAAGATTTTCCATAAGCTTGGCTTACAATAATTAGGTAGATATAAAAGAATTTAAATTTTGGTTTATTCAGGGCTCAGCCGCTCAGGCCATTAAAACATTAACCATTCTTTTCACCAATTATTGGATATTATATCTTAGGCTGATGACAAATCATCTTCGTTCAGAATCATTTTTCGTATACAATGATACCTCTCATTGGATTCAAGATTCAAATTTAATACATCAATAAGGTATAATTTATAGTGAACTATATACAGTATACAGCAGAGCGTTACTCACTTGACCACTTTTTTATATGTTTATTATGCTATTAGCTATTGTAATAAAAAAAATTAAATAATTAATAAGAAACGTAAACACCCAGAATGCGAATTAAATTGTTACATTGGATTTTTATTGTTTTCGTTATCAGCTTGTTGATTAAATGTAATAAACGTATAGATTATCGATTTACATTTAGCCTGCAGTACCTAGCAGTATAACTACCTGGCTACCTACACGGTTTGTATACGTAGTTAATACCTATGACTACAACATCGATATCGATCGTTTCAAAATTTAAAATTTAGTGTTGTAATTTAAAATCTTTGGTAGAAGTAGGTATGTACCGAGCACCTCAGTTTTGTAGGTAGATAGTTCATTTTCTATGAATAAAAATATTCTGTCGGAGTGTCGGACAATACCTAGTCAGTTTCACAACTTAGAACCTACCTACTTCAAATCTAGGGAAATAATATAGAAAGTAATATAGTATTAAATTCTTTTAGATTCTGAACGAAGTGATGAATGTATTGATTTTACAATGATGTGTGTTTTTTTCTTTTGGTCTGTCACCAGGTTTTGGAGCAGTAAAAATGCTTCGATTTTAAACAAAAATTGACAAAAAAACGGGAATTTTTACGCAAAACAAGTTTTCGACTAAATCGATTTTTTTATATGGTTGTAAATCAAAAACTAATCACTGTAAATACTTGAAATTTACACCAAAGGTTTATGTAAGTGTTATCTATATATACAGTTAAATTTTCAAAAAAAATTGACTTTTTTTGAATTATATATAGACCATAGAAATTTTCGATTTTTATGAGAATTTTTTTTGAAGTGTCGATAAAAAAAATTTGGATGACCAAAAACACTTGAAAATGTAATACATGGTTCCTTATGAGTTGTTCTTGTTGTAGCTAAAAAAAATTTTAAATCGTTAGTCACAATTTTTTTTTATAAGCGTTTATAGTTCAAATTTTTACGAAATCTGTCGAAAACGTGAAAATTTGCAAGTAATTTTGAAGATGAAAAATCATAAAATTTTTATGTTTATAACTAAGGATTAAAATTACAACACTAAGTTTTTCATAAGTTTTCCTTCGAGAATCTATAGAGAAAACTCGAATCATCATTATAGGAAAAAATTTAGTGCGCTTAAATTTTAAATTTTTAAGAAATAGCGTAACGATAACGATTTTCAAGATTTTCTATAAGTTTAGCTAATAATAATTATAAAAAAACTTAAATTTTGATGTATTCAGGTCATTAAAACATAAACCACCTTTTTCACCAACCACTGAAAATTATATCCTAGGCTGACAAATCATCTTCGTTCAGAATCGTTTTTCGTATACAATGATAATTATCATTGGATTCAAATTTAATCCTCCTATAATACATAATAGTGATCCAACACGGCACCTAATGTGCAGCAGAGCGATACCCACTTGCCCGCTTTTTTTTAATTTAAATTAATTTTTCAAATTTTTTATTCATTTTTTTAAGTTGATTTTGAGTTGTGCATTTTTAAAACAATCGTTTGCTTTTTTGTTGCTCGTTACCTATGCTTTAAAATCCAAGCCCGACGAGCCCTATACTATATGATATACTTACCTTTATATTAGGTGTGAAGTTATAACACATTGGTAGTATATCTTCATGCCATATTGTATCCTGTTTCGAGAGGGAGAAAAACTATTTTAGTCATATTTCTCTTTCAAATAAATCCTAAATAAGCCTTTGAACAGTATGTATGAAAAAAAAGGTACCTATTAAAGGTTGAACAAATACAATATAAATAATTTACAATAAATTTTCATATAGTCAGGTTGGCCGAGCGGTCTAAGGCGCCAGATTTAAGCTCTGGTTCCCAAACGGGAGCGTGGGTTCGAACCCCACACCTGACAATTTCTCTTTTTTGTTTTTTATCAAAATTACATTGAAAAATTTTAAAATTAATACCTATATATAATAAATAAAATATATAATATTTTTATATAATTATTCCATTGTATGCGATAAATGATCTTATTACTGTTTAAGGCATGTTTGATAATATTTAAATACTTAGAATTATTATTATTAATTATTATTTTAATATTTATAGCTATCAATTCAAATGACTGCAGTGCAAAATATCGGTTTTATTCATAGACCTATTATAATATGTCTATGGTTTTATTTATTTATTTTGCTTTAATCTCTATATGACTATATATAAAGGAATATAAAGGAAAGTGTACTTTACCAATAATCAACGCAGAGCAGTACCTATTTGAGGTATCGCCTTGAAATTTCGAGGATAGATTTTTATAATAATTTCATCGGGCACTATGAAAGGATTTATCAAAATTTTGATTTTAAAGGGTTGCTCAAATGGGGATTTTGAGATTTACGATTGAAATTTCGTTTATAATTTTTGTTTACAAATGGTTGCTGTAAAAACCTGATTTATGTATTGACACATTTATCACTAATGCGTTGGTAGATCAGTCAATCAGCTTACTGTTTTATATATACCAATATACCAATAACGATTAACAATTATATTTAAATGATCCTAAATGAATCCTTTAAATGAACCTAAAAAAAAATATTTTAAATAATTTCTAATTTGCATACCTATATAATTATTTTATTTATTTATTTTTTGGAAAGGGTAGGGGCTGCAAAAATGTGTTGCTCTGGGGCGCAAATTTTCCAAATGCGCCGTTGCTAAAGGTATATATAGATAAGTTCATGATATCATCTACGTCCTGCTAATGAATCGATCGGAGACAAATTATTTCGTTTTTGAAAATTTACCTATAGCGATACGTTAATCAAAATATACCCCACATTATTAAGATCAATCCAGTTAATGTTCTATTGTTTGCAAATACAAATTTGAAATAAAAAACGCATTTTTATCAAAATATATGACTTTATTATAAATAGTCGAATAAGTTTCATAATAAAATATAATTCACAACTTAAATTAGGTAATTAATTTAAGAACAAGTGTATAACATTTTATAACATAATTTATGTTTGAACATTGTAATATAATATGACTATATTTTTACAGTCGAAAAAGTTTCATAATAAAATTTGATTCGCAAAATTATTTAAATTAATTGATTTAAGAATACATAAGTACAACTGTACAACATTTTATAAGATAGGTAATTTATATGTTTTAACACTGTAAACTATACAGTAGGTATATTAATTTCTATACTATACTGCAGACCTGCATATTATCTTGCAGCGCAACAAAAGACGCGACGGGTGAATTTCTTCGCCCGCTTCCACAACGAGCAACGTTTTAGTTGAACCTCGGTTACCGTTGCTTCTGTCACTGTCATACTGCTACGAGTCGACGAGCCACATGAAACTCGCATCGGAGCAGTACATTTGATATCGGTATCATACAACACATTGTCCGTATAATTGAGTGCTATGTTCGGCAATGAATACCACAATCTTTTCGGACGACCGACGAGATCTTGACTCTTCGCGTCCGATTCGCCCGAGCCATCACGGTTTGGTTCTGCTCCATTAACCTGCCGATCAGACGAGACGGACGGCGATCCGTTCTCTACTTTCGCGGTCGGAAGTTCGCGGACTTGTTGACCGGCGTAGTTTGCCAATTCAATCGATGTTGGACAAAATGCAATAGGCTCAGTGGAAACCGGCTGTATGGTAACGGCAGTCGGTGTCTGCAGGATCGCTGTCGTGTCGCCACCGTTAGATTCGGCATCGATCCGTATTGTCGTTTGATAGTCATGCTGGACACCTCTTATTGACTGGCCGATTCTCTTTTTAATTGATTATCTTGTGGTTTCGTTGATGTAAACTCGATTATCGAGACCGCCGCAGACGACGAAGTTTTCTTCTCGGATATGTTAATATTCTGCTCGTTTATATAAATATATAGGTAGTATAGGTACGTTGTAAAACTTTAATGCTTTCAAAATTGCAGAATAATTATTAAATGTATGTACTTTAATACTGCTGAAGAGTGAAGACTGAATTGAGACTGTAAGATTTGATACCGACAGTGTTATAATATTGTTTATTTCTAAACTATGAAGTTGACAATAGCAATGACACGGATGTAATGGAAATACATTTTTTTTCAAGCCATATGAACAATTTTCAATTATTTTTAATTTTAATTTTATGTAAATACACTCTTTTCAGAAAAGAATATATATGTATATATATATTTATTCAGTTAGACCGTTACTAGAAAGGGTCTAGAACCTAACCTAACCCTCCCCGAACTTTTCAAAATTAGAATTATTTTACGTAAATTGTTATAGATAAAAAAGCGGGTAAGTGGGTACCGCTCTGCTGTACATTAGGTGCCGTGTATGAACTATTATATATTATAGGAGTATTAAATTTGAATCCAATGATATAGGTATCATTGTATATTTGTATACGAAAAACGATTCTGAACAAAAATGATTTGTCAGTCTAGGATATCATTTCGAATGGTTGGTGAAAAAGGTGGTTTATGTTTTAAACCATCATTTTTATAGATGTATTTTGATTATAGCAGTAAAAAACTGCACCTTTAATTTTTAGGAAGAACTATATTTTATGAAAAACATTGTATTACGTTTTTAAGCTTTAGCCATAAAAATTGAACATCTTTACAACAATATTAATTTAAACAGTTTAAGCGTTTATAAACAAAATTTTGCAAATGTATTTTGAATATTTTTTATTTTTTCAAAAATAACAACACAACATATAGAATATTTTATTAGATTTTCAATCTTTTTAACCAAGCTTAAACATTTTATCAAGCCATTACTATAGGGCATAGGCTATAGCTGAGAAAACTATGCCTTCAACTATATTATACCAAAAATATTGTTAGATCAATAATTCTTTACTATTGTTATTTATATCTGCTTAATATTTAATTTTATGTTATCTCATTATAATTATTAGTATAATTAATGTTGAAATTTATCCAATTAAATGTATCATTATAATTATAACAGTTACCTGTACTGTACTGTGTTTATGCTATTGGTATATGACAGACGTCTCATTAATTCAAATTCATTTAATTAAGAATTGGAGAGAACAATTGTTAATAAGTGAAGCTGATTCCATAACTGGCTTAACTGCTGGTTTCTCATGTAATCACACAAATGGGTTTTGATAAATAATTGAGTATAAAACTATACAATAAGAACTTGTATTTTTTCTTATGACTCATGATATAAAAACATTAAAATATATTACAGAGTTAAAATAATTAAAAATTGTTTGTAAATGTTCAAATTAACACAGAACCATCTTCAAATACAATTTTAAAGGATTGAGCATTTCTATAGAGAAATTATATTATACCCAATTGAACTTATATACATTTTTTATAATTTCTAATTTTTTATCAAAATGATGCTTTTTCTATATTTCAGAGTATTATTCAGCTGAGGGATAAATAGTAATAAAAAGAAAAAAAATGTTTAAATATACAAATACATAATATGAAACATAACAAAAATATTGTAAGGTAAAATTTTAAAAATGAACAAAAACTAATATTTTCATGTTTATTGGAAAAAAAACCATACATGTAATATTATTTTAATATAATAATAATATGTAAATATATATTGTAAAAATATGTGATTGGTACAGATAATACATTACACAATATTTATTTAATTTTTTTTTTTGTTTTAATTCAAGTTGTTAATCTATATCAACTTATTGGTACATTAGACTACTAATTAATAATAATAAAAAAAAAGTATTTAATAACCACAAAATGAGCTTATCATTTGGGTAACAAAAGGATAAGCCAGGTCCTCATTTAACATGAAGTTACCTTACAAAGTGACACATTGGCCAACAATGAAGTATACTGGCTAATGTAGAAATAGAAAAAAAATCTAACTAATTATAAAACATACAAACAAAATTGTGTAATTTTACATTTAATACACACAAAATATCATAAATAAGATAATATATAAAATATATAAGATTATATATATGTATATAAAAAAAAATAAACAATAAAAATAAATTGAACAGACTTATCACAACAGTACTAAGTTTATATTCTCACAAAGTCAGTAAAAGTTTGTATTTATACCTTTTGTTTAATTTTTCAAAAACCTTGGTTTCCTTTTTAGTTTTAAAACTTGAGGGTTTAAAGCTTACTTGTTTGACTGATAATTAAAAGAAAACTTTAATATGGAAAATGTAAATTCTAGTTCAATAACTTTTATATAAAAATTAAGTTGATTTTATTATTGTTATTATTATAATTATACTTAATAACAATAGTAATGTATAATTTTTTTGAGTACCTACATGCATGATTTTTAATATGATCAAAGGTACTGGAAATTGTCAAGTTTTTATTGAGAATAAGAAAAGTTAAATGAAAAAGGATCAATATAATCAAGAGTACCTAACAAAATTTGTCTGAGAAGTTTTTGTTGGTTAAATTGTATATCATAATAATAAATATTAGATATATTTCCTTATATAATGTGTCAAATTAATAATAATCATCTTAAAGTTAATAAAAACTTAAACTATATCATAAATTTATAAATATAATATTACAAAAAGGAATATTTTGTGGGTTGTTTTTGAAAATAATGTGACATGCATTTTTGAATTTCAGACTTAAAAAGACAACAAATTGACAACATTTATTCTTGTTTTTTTTTTTTTTTTGTGCATGTCTATGTGCATATATTACATTCCACAGACAGTTTATTCCAAAGTCACTCTAGGCATCATAATACCACCTCGTTTACATAGCCAAGCACTAAACAAAATAAAATTGAATAAATTTAAAGATATTGTAAAATTATAACATCATAATATAGTTTCATACCCAACGCCAGCTCCCAATAGTATGGATAAAATATTGGTCAGGAACAAAGTGTACAATACTTCTTTAGAAAAGAGACTGTCTTTACCAACCTTGGCATTGCGCATACTGTATGTCTTCTTCTTGGGATGAATAAATTTCCAGTTTCTATAAAAATAAAATAAGTATAATTATTAAAATAACATAATTTTAACCATAAATGAAACTTACAATTTTTAAATGGTAAGTGGGTGCTTAGAGTTATTATAAAAACAGTAGTGGTATAATCTATCAAATGTATTTGGTGCATTTACAAAACATATAACGATTTATTTAAATTTATAATAGGTACACAATCATTTTTATAATGTCTACCTGAGTGATAGCAGGTAAAAATTCACTAGTCTATGAAGATGGCTAATGTTATTTAAAATCATAAATAAAATATAATATTAATAATTAATAATTTATTTAGGTAATTGTATTAAGTATAACTCACAGTTTAAGCAAAAATTTATTAGTAACATTAATAAATGTACGAATTATACACATTGTAATTTAATTTTTAGAATTACAATTTGAAAAGACTAATTTATAAATATATGTTGCAGGAAATATGGATTATAACGTACTTGGATAAAATTTAAAATTCAAGCAAACAAAATAAAATTTCCTACCACTTCCACTTATACATAAATAAAAATATATATTACCACAAACACACATTAAAGAATTATAAAAACTTATTAAAATTTTGTATTTCTTTAACCTATATTTAATATATTTGATAATATATAATTACTTGGGAGGTGCCTGGTCTGGCCGGCTACTCCAATCCCATATCCAATCAGTACTCTTATCCAAGTTGTATAACTCCCCACCCTGTAAAAGCAATATTACAAAGATTATCAAATATTTTTTAATCAATTACAATATTTAATTAAAACTAAAACCATTTGGATTTTTTTCTTTAGTTATTGTCTTAAATTGCAGTTTATACAATATGTTCAAGTTAATCATTGATAGAGGTACCATTTAGGGTTAATATCTATAAACTTAAACAATTACTATTTATCTAAAAGAATGTAGATGACCTATTTGCTTATAAAATAGATTTCAAATGATCATAAACTAAAAAAGTTATATTCTACAAATTCCTCAAAACTTATTGTGTTTGTCATACATGCCAACTTAATAAAAAAAAGGTTGTCTTATATAATTTAAATCAGCAGAAATTATGAATTATTTAATTAACATACATGATTTAAATGCTAAAGTGAATCAATTAGAATTACAAATAAATAAAACAATTTAAAATAATTATTTTCAAAACATGTTTTTCTCTTCCACTAAAATTTTAATTGTGTTCCTATAGTACTAAATTAATAACAATGAATTGAACAGTATTTCAACAGTTTTTATTATATTTTAATTTTAATCACCATCTATTTCTATATAATTAACTAATATTTTATGGGCAACTTTAGGAAATTTTTTTTCTACAAAAAAAAAAACTACTTAATAATTTAGAAATTAAAAACGAATTAGGTATACCGTATCGGAAAATAAGACTATGCTTATAAGAAAAATAAGTAAATGTGTTATTTATAAGTTTTATTTGACAATACTTACTCTGTTTGAATAATTTATGTACACACCCCTGAGATCATCTTCCAATTCATTATTTGGACTGTTAGGTGGAGATTTTGGACTAAAAAATAAGAATAAAATGATAGGTTAGAATTAAAGGATAATTAATAATCTACTAAAACAAATTAATATAATGCGTCAGTATTATGAGCTACTATTATTACCTGCCCTTTATGGACGATTCTTTGGACAAGACCCTGGACGAAGAGTTGCTCTCCCTTTGAGCTTCTCTCAACAATCTCAGGTATTCGTCGCCAGATGATGATATGAAAGGCACAGGAGTGATACGGTCGGCGCTCTGGAAAGATATCGGTGATGCGCATCTAGTGACATCAACCCAAGATTCTAAAAATGTAAACAAAAAAGTTAGTTATTGTTACATAGCTATAATAATACTGGTTATCTACACTAACGGTTATCTATAATAATTTATGATATATGATTATCGCGTTTGACCGTTTGGTATTTTCGATACAATAAACTCAGTATGCTTTTAGCACTTGTGTGTATCACATATTTTCCCCCTTTACTGTCTTCACACTATACAACATAGCGCAGTCGGTAGGACTCTATACAACAGTCATGTATTATTTCGGAAGCTCTTAATCACTCACGAGATCAAATTCATTGTGGTATAGTGTACACAATATAATACTAGAGACAAAAGTAAAAATCCCTTAAAATTTCATACATACAAAGTTGGCAATAAGAAGTTTTGGTATCTCAATTAAATTCGGATAAAAATTAAGTTTAACACAATATACAACTATTCATACTGCCGATTGTTATTATTTTACGATTATTGAGAAATGAAATACTGATATAATTTAACACGGACTGTGATAAACGTATGTGAAATAAGTAGGTACCACTATCCTAATGTTTAACCGAATTATATTATATGATTGGTATCTGTATTTAAATAAGAAATAAATATTTACTAGCATGGGTAGGAAGAGTTAGCATTTAGAAACATTAATGTAACATTCAAAACGTAAAACCTCCCTCTTTTGCACTATTTAACGACATTTTTTTGTAAGACTTTAATTTTATGTTTGAATTTTTGAATAATCAAATTATTTTTAAGTAAAATATCGTAATAATTACTTAATATAGTGCAAATACATTTTTTACAAAAACAGAGGCGACAGAATCACCCTGTGTGGCAATAAAATCTTGCATTGACACGACACCGTACGTATGGTTTGATATTATATCGTCATCTGTAAGAGCGTAAGACTATACACTGGTGTAGTGGTAAAATCGTGTAACAGGATATATGTATATAAAATAATTGTTACAAAATATCTTGCGTTTGGTGACCGAGTGCCGTATATGGCCGTCCCACGGTAACGCGATAACTCCAGTAGATTGGAAGAAATGCGACATATATAATAATAATATATTATTGTTATTGCAAACAAAACGCACCTACAACTGCCATACCTACGTAACAAGCTTATAGGCGACGATCAGCGAATAAAAATATGACATTGCACACCTACATACCCTGCACTATTATAATTTTTATTTTTTAATTGTATTTATTATACTTATCTTTCGGTTATTATGATTATGATTATTCTAAATTATTACACAGTAATAGTTATTTTTAAAGAGTATCTTATACCAGACTTCAAAATACATAAATTGTATAACAAAACACTATTTAAGGTAACGATTTAGCTAAACAATCTGGCTGAAAAATACATTTGTTTTTCAAAACATTATAGCGCAAAGAAATCTATAAAATATTTGTAAATTTTAATAATGACTAGTAAAAATATACAATTTCAATACTATAACAATATTGTAATTATATGCAAATTATACTACTCCTGCAGGTTGGGTCGCGCGAAATTAAAAACAGTGATTAATATACTTGGAATAAAATTATTTTTACATAAAATGATTGCACATTGTAATCTAAATCATCTAAAATAAACATGTAGACACGAACAAAAATGTATAAACATGTTGCAGTTAATACAATGAAGATATATTATAGAACATTTTGATGAATATTTAGGGACGGTAAAAATCGTTTCGACTTTGTATTTAAATAATATCCTATAACTAAATATGATAGCAATTCATATAGTATAATACATACAAGTACCTATGATATACGAAAACCTATAAACAGATTTGGGTGAAAAACAAAATAATTTTATACGAACTCGTCCTTGCCTCACTCACAACAACAACAAAATGTTTACGATGAAAAATTAAAAAATATTATTCAATTGGAGCGTTAAAAAATAAACAGCAAAACCAACACGCAGTACCTAACCACCACATATAATAGCCAGTCACATGTACCACAGACAGCATATAACAATAACATATATAATATATTATGTATATATTTACGACTATATCATATCGTGATGACCGTTATACCAGATAACCACAAGTGTCATCGTCATTATTGTAAGCGAATAACATGACGAACAATGCGGAACGACAGCTGTATCAAATTTAGCAAAATCCACGCGGCATTAACGTCTCCTATCGCGAGACAAACCGTCGCGTCGTTGTGAAAGATACGAATCGTTCGAAGGAGCGATAGTAGCTTGATACACGATATTTTTTTACAATAGTTGCACACTGTATACACCGAACACGTGTAATATAATATTATACGGTTCTTAAACGGACCACCATTTGGCATCGTCGTCGACAACAAATATTGCGTTGTGCGCGTATACGCGGCCAGAGGTCAACTACCACGGTATATATACCGGTTATATATATATTATAAATGTATATAACTGTTGTATCAAGCGTGACGACAACAACACCAAAAAACAGACTGTTTACGACTTTATAAAAAACTAGAAGGTAAAGGGGTGAGACTAGACAGAGTATTACGTTATTGTACGATAGTTAAATAAAAAAAATAATAACTGGTCAACATGCTTCTGCTTAGTCAAGTTAGGTTAGGTGTATTATTTTCTTAATTTGAGAGGTAGAACAGATTTTCGCCTAAAATATTTTTATTAGGAATAAAAAATATAAATTTAACTGATAGCGTCAGAAACAATCATTATTTTTTGATTAAATTAGTATACATTTTTGTCAAAATTCAAACTTAATTTAGGTGTTTATAAAAGTGACATTTCGATATTTTTTTGTTGCAAAGAAAATTTTTGAAAAATCTTGAATTCAATTTTTAAATTCTTGAACTAATTTGAGACAAAAATACAAAATACATAAATCTACAAAAAAAAAAATTTAAAGGCAAACATAAAGTCTATAAATAGCTTAAAAACATCAATATATGCATTTTTAAAATTTCATGTCTGATTTTACACATTACAACCGAGTACAACAAAAAACCAAAATCAACTTTTTAAGCATTTCCGTTCTTCCGCTTTAGTTGTAGATAGTTTTTTTCCAGTCAAATTGTTTTTAAACCTTCCCTGCCCCTACTCAAAACATCAGCATAATCGAGATTCTGGTAGAAACCACCACTCAACAACGTGGCAACAACAGACATACAAAGAACAAAACATGCTCACACATCAAAAAACCACTACTTTGTGATGTTTACGAATATATGAAGAAATGATTAAAATATACGACAGTATATAATACACGACGATGATACAAGTATCATTTATCTATCACTCGATCCTTGAACATAACGCTCTATGCTGTCGTAATGTATCGTGAAAACAAGACGGGGCCAGCAGCTGCGCATCCAACGTTCGATACAAAAACAAAAACGAAAGACGTAATAATAATATTATGTGAGCAGCAAATTCTGATTATAGTACATACATTATACATAATAGTATATTATACGAATCGAAAACAACTTACTGCAAAATACTATACTTGTCTTATATTGGCTATCCATATTATTAAATTATTATAGACACACAAACCGCATTCGGACATTAAGAGGTTTTTTTTTGTACCGTTCGGTCGATATCAAAATCGAATTTGTAAATATTGATTTTTTTATCGGGCGATAACAACCGAAAATAAAGTGAATACCTACAATCTGCCATTGTACAATAAGTGTTCGCGGTTCAAGAGTTTGCATTAACATTAACCATTTGATAACCTATATTATGATGTGTATAGGTAAGTCGAAGACTAGATTGCATTTTTCTTTAAAAACAAGTATTTTTGTTTCGTAATTATAGGTACATAATTTTATCGATAAGCACTAAAAATGTTAACCAATTAATAAATAATATACGATAATTTTAAACGCGTTTATCGTTGTTCAAAACAATACCAAATTATATGGTTTTAGATTTGAAAAAATATAAGACGAAACGCGCGGTTTACAATTTTAATCCAACTTTGATTTATAACTGTATAATATACTATGTATAACAACTTTCGCTATACCTATGGAAATTTAGACGTGCGTAGTAAATATTTTTAATGTGATATCGATTTGAGCTTTCGTGATTCGTATACAATGAGTGTACAACACTAAAATACGATTTGGTTAACTTTACTATAAACACTACTGGTCACAGTGAACACTCTGTATATTGCAGTTATTATGTAAATCTGCAGTATGACGCTAAACAATAAAATATGCGAACATGTCATGATATATTTTTTTTAATCTACAACACAGACGTTTTGGTTTGTAGTTAGGTACAATATAATATATTTTATATAATATGAAAACCCGCAAAACCACTGCGGACCGGACCGAATAATATACATGACATCTGTGTTCGGGTTCGCCCAACTTTTTTTATCTGACACGCCTAATACTTTTTATCAGCCTATCCCATGTTTTTCAAAATTTTCGTTTATATAAGATATACCTACACAATTGTACTATATACATTTTCTGTAAATAACGGTTGTCAAAATTTATCAATAATTATTGACTATAAAATATTATATTTAGATATCACTTTTTATGGGCTATATATTTTTGTATATTTACTTTAAATATACTAGCTTTTTCATACAGCGACAAAAAGTATAGTTAATTATTTTTAATTAGAAATTATTAAAATATTATTTATTACAATTTAGAATTACATTTGTGACAGCTATACATTTAGTTCAAATTTAAAAATTCAAATAATTTAAATACACTTCCTGGAAATCCAATGCGCCGCCTTAAACGTAATTAGTGTAAAGACCTTTTATACTAATATATGTTACTAAAGCTAAATAAAAAAAAATCACATTACAAGGTTCTATCATTAGATAGTCATCCTTTTCATGCCACTCAAGTGAAAAAAATTGTTTCATCTCATTTACTCATTGAGCTAAATTATGTATAAACTAAAAATTCAATAAAAAAAATAATAATAATAATTAAAATGTTATTTTTATTTTAATATAGAATAATTATATATTTACTAAGTTTTAATTATATCTCATAATACTAAGTTGTGCATAGTCAAATCTTCTATTTTTTACTAATTAATTTAATGTTAATTTAACTCTTCAACAAAACTGGAGGGGCCGCGTAACTATTGAGTATAGAGTAACGTATAGCCATTGCCAAGTATATTCAATAAATTATAAGATATTTTCTTTTTTTTTATAAATAAGTAAGAATTTACATAAAATGTTTATGTAAGTGTACCCACCATTTAATTTATCCTTAAATAACGTATAAATTATATTATTATTTTATTAAATAAATAATTCATGTTACATATTAATATATTATATACAATTTAGTATAGTATATTATACTATAATATTAATATAAGAACTAAGAAGTCTTGAAAAAAAAATATAAATTAATATATTTATCACCTTCTATACGTTTCAAATATTTAAACACCGAACCCTGCCTATACTAGAACTATTCAAATTTATCTAGTGTAATGATAAACATTTATATACAGAGAAAGATAGAAAAATTCGAATTCTCTTTGAGTGTATGTCAAATAAATAATCTCGAAAGCTTATTATTCATTTCTTCTTTAGTAACTATACCTATAAATTATAATATTATTATGATCTGCAGAATACTACATGTATATTTGATTCCTAAGCAAAGCGAAAGTTTATTTTATCTACTATAACAGTTACTGTAAACGTGCAGAATATAATTACATACACACACAAATTTTTTTTGTTCATCTATTTGAAACTGACGCTACACTGCAGATTACGCGCCACGTTGCCAATTCGATATCACTGCGTGCACACTTCTGCATTGCTATATCATAAAGGTATTAAAGCCGTTCGATATTTAAAATATAGCTATACTGATGTATATTAGGCCTGTTGCCTATGTTGTAAATAAAAAAAAATACCACGAGAGCTACATACAGGGCGCGACGGCCAATGCTGTGTTTAAAGTTGAATAGGTACTCTCATATTATTATCGCTACAATCACGATAAATGTCGTGCATTTTAGTTGTACTTCTGCACTATATACCTTATTCTATTTTCCAACAATGATTTACTAAATTTAAAAATTTCCAGGGTTGCTCTTTATCACGGGTAATTTAAAAAATGTTATAAAAATAATATAAATATATAATGAATATTAAAATATTATTATATTATAGGTACTTCCTATATTATAATATCAACCTTGGCTATGAATGTTATGATATAATATTATTATGTTATAGTAATATAATAATAAATAATGTAGGCTATAAAATATTGTCTTATCGCGTTAATATTTTATTATATTTTCCGTCGTTTTTGAAAACACTATTTCATAATATTAGTTTAGAATTATATACAAGAACTCATCTATTGACATCCGAGAATGTCTTAGCAATTACATTAAAAATAACTACGACAATAAGTATTATAAGACATAGCGTAAAACAGATTTTTTCTTTTGTTTTTGCAAATATTTGAAACCTTTCTAACCTTTCTGTTCCGTATAATTATTTTCATAATACTATATATATACACCGGAAGATAAGTACACAAAGGTAGAGTAGTAGAAAAAGAGTGTTGCGCGCATTCAATCAAATCGCCCTGTATAATTGGCATCGGTAGTTTAAAACGTTTTTAGACGTACACGTGCCAAGCGCATCGTTATTAAAAAACAATCGCATGGGTTCATATATGAACCAAAATAAACGCTATTTTATGACGCAGACGAAATAGCCATCTTATAGGTGTTTCATTAAATTCCTAGGTATCCTGCAAGATACGCTCTCTCAAACAGAAATTTCCATCACCATAATCATTCATATTGTTATAACAACATTCGCGTTATCCAAAATTTGGCACTCATGCCCATGCAGGTTAATTATATATTTTCTTAATTGAAAGTCTGATAGCGCGATATGCATACATATTTAATTACCACTCATACTTGTTAATTGCAAAAAATGAAAACAAAATACACTGAGAATTGGCCAATAATAATCGTTGAAAATTCAAGGATTTAGAGAGAAAAAACCACAATATCGTTCGACGACAACGACGATAACGACAACGACAACAACACAACAAGGTCTTCGACAAAATGACAAGTAAAGCACAGTTATAGAAATACAGACGATTTTTTAAGAAGCAAGCATCAAATACTACTTAAAAAAATATATAATATATAAGATTATATACTTGATAATATAGTTGAAGAATTACTCACAATGTAAATATCAAATTAGATTGAAACGCATTTATATAATTATCGTATCAACTACTTATTAATAATAAGTTATTAGAGTTACTACTTTTGTATAGTATATATTGATCATCGAGTTCTCGAAATAAGTCGAACAATAAATTTTAACAAACACTATAATAACAATTATTAATTTGATATCTAACTTATAATATATAATACCTACCTATTTAAATATTATGTTGAGTTAATGACAAGCTTTTGTTGCTTACATAAAAATAATACTAATAACCATATCTTATAATATATACACTTCATTAGTATTTTCAAGACAATAAACGCATTATTGTGAATCTTAACAGCATTATTCACTACCTATACTCAACTCAGGAACTAAAATAAATAATATTTATTATTATGTAAATGGTAAATTATTACAAAATGTGTCTTTGAGATATATTCATTAAGTATTTAATTAACACACAATGATAAATATTCACTCACTAAAAACTACCCCTGATGTCTCATTTCAAGAGGTGAACGGTGATATCAATAGATTTAGTTATGCGAAATTAAGTAAATTAATATAAATACAGAGTACCTAAACATATAAGTAGGTAGGTACCTACATTTTTTTAAACACTAGCTTTAACTATAATTTTCAACCAAAACATTTATAAATTGTGAGCACTTCAAAAGCGTATTGCACATATATTTATATCGTATTAATTACCATTACCATACTTTCCTGAATAAAAAAATGTTATGATACAAAAAATTATTAATCTATTCTATATTTAGTATTTATTTTACTCGTAATCGCGTCTTAATAATTTGTACGTGTAAAATTATATTTTTTAAGGTTAATAAATAAAAAAAAGAACAATACCTATCAGTGAAGCGGCATTGTTTTTAACAATTCGGTACTTATGTACCTAATATAATACAGCAAAGTAATTACAAATATAAGGCGTCAATACCGAAATGTATAAAACACAATATATTGTAAGTACAATTATTATTATAATACATTAATACATATGGATTATATGTATGCATAAATATTTATTTGTTCGTCTGTACTAGAACGCAAATAAATATTTACGGCGAAATTGCTATGAATATTAATTTGTTAAGTATATTATAATACAATTACACAAATATGAGAAAATAATAACGAAAACACGACGAGCGCGGTATATATTTTTACAAATTAAAATGTATACCTAACGAATTTACCAACCTGCGACACAAAACAATAAATTATATTGAATATATTATAATTGAAAGAGGACGCGGGGTATAAGTGTGTCGAGTAGATTCTGTTTCGCCACGTTTACATCGAATTTTCAAAAATAAAACACTTCTATAGAATAGCAATAATGGTATATACCTACATGGCTACATATATTATTTTTATGTTACGCATTTATAATGTTATGCTCGTGGAGGGTGCTTTCACCTGAAGAGCGATGATTGTGGCCTCGACGATATTTACGTGACCGATCTCACGAGACGAACATTATGGTATTACGTATTTATTTATTATAGTATATTGTTGTGTATGTGTGTGTGTGTACCAAATCAATAACAATAAAAATATAGTTTAATGGAAACGCATTAGTTGAAATATTATAATTTATAATAAACCAAAAAAACTACGTGGATTCGGACGAAATCTCATATAGGTACGTAGGAAATAATAGAAACTTTGAACTTAGTACACGGTAGAACCTTCTCGCTCTGCAGGATTATATGATAATATGTCAAAAAAAAAAAAAATGCCATCACAGTATTTGTGTCCCAGGATACAGTTCTTGGGCAATTCTTTCGATACGTTTACAATGCATAAACATCATTAGTTTCAGGAAATTGCTTCGAGGGTGAAGTTATTATCACTGTGGAATTTTCCAACATCCGACAAACAGACGGTATTTAATATTTCATTTTTGCAAATGAAAACGAATACAGCGATCAGATGGCAGATGGTAATAAACTAGTGAAATCGTTTTAAATAAAAATCCTGGACTATATTATAATGTATAATATTATATAAACATTATTTATTCGAAACACAAAGAATAGACCAAACGTTTATCAGAACAGTTTAAAAATACTAACTAAAATCTTACACGACAGCTGCACCTTCTATCGATTTATATAAACAACGTTTGGGCAACACCATGGAGGCGTAGATACATTATATTATATTATATAAAATTAATGTATCATACTATACTATATTGCTGTTTTTTATTGAGTATCCCATTGAGTATGCTGTTATAATAGTATACTGTTCAACTAATTTAAAATGCATCTATTTAATATACTTATAGTAGGTATACATTTTTAAAAATTATAATACCATCGTAGGTGAAACTGGTTTACTATGGGCGCGATGTGCATGAGGTTGACACAATTTATTTTCAGGGAGAAAAATTGTGACATCCTGTAGCAATGATGAATTGTTTATTTAAAAATGTAGACATAATTTTTTGTATGCAAGATATTTGGAAATATTATAAATTATCATCTGTAAAAAAAGATAAATAAATGACTGTACAAAAAATGATCAATAAACGTAAAATATTTTTGAAAGACTCAAATAAATCGGATATAAAGAAAATAGCAATTTAAATTAAATCTAGGTATACCTAATAGTAAATTGATACATTCTTCACAAATCTGGGCCAATTATACAAATGTATGGTAATAAGATATGCAACTAATAAAAAAATTGAACAAACCTACATGATAAATGATTATCATCTTTGCATAAAGTAGCAATATTATGGTGCATTATATATTAATAAAGTATTTCCAGTGTTTCAAAGAAAATACCAAACTAGGTATATATAAACAGGAAACTAGGTTGAAGTAATATAAAAGTCAATAGGTTAATGTTTTTTATAATTTTTCTGATGCATAAATAATTATAGAAAGAAATAGGTAATAAAGTAATTTTATGTTTACCAAAGTACACAATATATTATGTACCTACGTATTATTATTGCCTTTTTTACTTATTTTGAAACAAGATTAATTTTCAAAAACACCAAGAATATTAGTAATAATTATCA
>VUJU01001094.1:0-38220 GCA_009835225.1 Aphis craccivora
AAAAAAAAAACGTTTTGCAGCCTGTATGCTAGGTTAGTATTTAGATGGTCCATAAGTTGTGAGTAAGTACACATACAATTATTTTAAAACGTTTTAACAAAAATTGTAGAATATGATATATTTATAATATTACCACCGATGTCTTCCACAAATATGTTACCATTGTACGTACGAATCAAATTTCACTTTTCAGTAGTTAAAAAAAGTTTTCCCTTTTAGTATTTACTAAAGATATAATACTATTCGTCCTCCGTATGACTCACACTTCGTGACTTACAAAACTAAGATTGCTGGTACTAAGCTTTATGCGCCAATACACGCCTTAACACTGCAGCCCATGTATACGATTTATTATAATATATGGTCCTGAATATACGTGTTTATAGGTTATAACATAACCATGTACCTACAATATAATAGGTTGGTGTATTTTTATATCATTGGAAGGGATTATATATATATTTAACAATTTAAACGATATGTAGATATACTATATATTATAATATATAGAGTATATAACATTATATTAATCTGTGGTATTTTCGTTTCCGCGACATTAAGTGCTCCGCTAAAGAGTGGTTTGCGACGAAACCGTACCCACACATATATTATTATACCAGCAAATACCCATTGTAATACACCGAGCAAAGTGGTATTATTATCGTATAACATAATATTATGATCATCATAGAGGAACGTCTAGAGTTCTTTTCCCCACTTGACAGTCGTCATTCGTTTTATTTATTTATTTTTACGTCTCACGAGGCGGTGCGTGGAGAAATCACCCATATGTGCGGTTGCCTATTATAATGTACGCTCGCTCGTTTTGTTTACTCGACGGTCGTGTGCGAAATATCAAGTCATGAACTGTTGACCCGCCTGTGTACAGATATGACCTCTCAGAGGCGATGGTGGCAGAAAGCGTCGGAGTGAAAGCGTGTTCGGGTTGGGCTCGATGTTCTTCATCAAATTTGTTTTTTTTTTTGTTTTTGATGCAACACGTCGTAACTCCGATCTATCATAATAATAATAGTAATAACAGTAAATAATAACATCGGACGCGTCCGAGACTCGTGGCGAAATCGTAACGAAAATTTTTTTTTTACTTTTTAATTTGATATTTATCTATATATCCGTTTTGTGGTCAATGCTTAAATACATGTATCTACTGCAGCTATAGAATATGAGTTTATACATCCGAACGAGAAACACGAGTGGAAGCTATTTTTTATAATAGCGTTCAAGTAGTAAGAGTTCGTGGTATAGTACTATGATAATAGATAATATTATAACAATACGTGAGCACGAAATCGCGATGATTATGCACAATACTACAAATTATAGTATAATATTGTTATGATCATTATAGGAATTGTGTGATGATCTATGTATTGATACGAACGTGTCCAAACAAAGTCGTAGTAGATACCCCAAGTTTAACCTATGACTTATGACTTCCCTTTATATATGTATATTATGTTAATATTGTACAATAAACAATGTTATTATAATCGATGATTGACATAAGTGCAATCATAAAATCGTAAAATGAGAGTGAAGGAAATAAATACTATCGTATAAAAACATTTGGTATCCTAGGTAGTTACCCGTGCGTTTTTCATTCTGGGTATTGAATTTAGAACTGAATCGTTCAAAAGTTTAGGTTTTTAATTAGTTTTAATTAGTTTTTTTTATTTTTAATTATTGGTTGTTGATGATTTATAATATTATATACCTACTATATTTTATATTATTTATAAATCAGTTACCTATGTTTATGTTCTACAATTTCAGTGTTTGTGAAACTTATATTTGTTGTATACGAGTATTTAGGAGTTAAGTATAATTTTATAACGGTATTTCTGTTACACTGATTTTGGTGCGAGTGAAATATATTTAATCCCAAGAATTCTCATTTTCTGTACACGCGAATATATTTTAAACGAAATGTCTAGAATAGAAAAACAAATGTGTAACTAAAATATGTAGGTACTGCTGGCGAAAGATGAAAATATCAATATTTGATTTTACGAAAAGTATTAATTGTGTAACACATATTATTATAATATAATGTTATTAAACAATAAACATACATAGGATTATTCTTATTTTTGTTCTGAAAAAATGTAAGCATTTTAAAATCCGACTAAAATATATCTGTAAGGACTAAGGGCAAGTGTTTTTAGAATCTATTCGAATTTACCGAGCTTCGGATGCATCAGCTGTAAGCTGAGAAATATATACGTGGCTACATATGAATACCTATACCTAGTAGAAACAATATACTTCGAGTAATATGTAAAATATAGAATAATAATAGTTGGCAGTAAAGGCGGGATTTTCGGGTGAAAGCGATAATAATACCGTACAAAACCGATTTTGATTATGAATATCGGCAGCATATCTATATTATATTATAATGGCCGTGTGCAAGCGTAAAAGTGACGTACAGATATTATCTTATACATATTATATTTTATGTGAAACACGGGTAGGTATTCTGTTCCTTCCGAAAACATATTATAATAATATATTGTTTCTAATCTGCGGGACACGCGTAATTACCGAGATCTGTACACGTACCTTCCTCCTTATATACGCGCGTATCCGAGGATGCCGGATAAGCGACGATATTATGGTACGCGATTTATTTTACGACGGTCCGCGTTCACACGCTACCGCGGCACATTTTTTGAAATCGACGAGACGTCGTAACCGCCCATTTAGTGACTTATAACACGGTCGTTAATGAACCGTGTCCGCGCGAATAACATCATCTTAAAGACCGCGTCACGAGTGTTACGACTTTCGATGACGCGAAATTATAGTATGTTATGCGTACATTAACAGCCAAAAAATAACACATGCACATATTTGAGGTTAATAAATTTAAATTCGAAGTAGACGGATGGCGCGATGGACATGAGCTTAAGGCACCTATACAGAGGTGTGATTTAATCATGTACAGTGTTTGGGGGGAGGGATGACATTTTTGTAAAATTTACTTCCCTATTACGCGGTCAAAAATATTTTTGTATTTATCATAAGAGCACCTCTCCATTGTAATATGTAACTATGATATAAGTACATGTACGCACACTTATGGAAACAAATAATTACATTATATTATTTGTATATTCGCATTCAGTGTGAGTCGCGACCCACTGGTGGATCGCAAGCCAATTTTTGGTGAGTCGTGGGAAATTTTTTTTAATTACATAGATTCTAAGATATTTATTATATTTTATACTGTATAAACATAAATTATATAAATCATGAGGTGCTGTTATTAACAAATCAAATATTCTGTCACATAAAAGGAGCAAAAGGCTTGAATGATTAGGACACGTATGGAGGATGGATGGCCGAATTATTAAACAAGCTCTTGATGGCCAAAATGACAGGTAAAAGACCTCTGGGCAGACCCAGAACAAAATGGAAGGACTCAGTTGTGAAGGATCTAAGAGTTCTTCAAGAAAGGGCTCAGTTATACGTAGCGTACAATAGGGAAGAATGGAACAAGTTTGTGATGGCAGCGTTGGATTTCAATGGTCCCTTAAGCTGTATAATATGATGATGTTATTAACAACAACAGGAAACAAACACACACTTTGCATTAGTGATTCGTACTATAACATACACTACACTGTGACGTTACTGATGTACGTCGTCGGTCCATGATAATAATATAATATGCGACCGCTTTGTGATTCATCTTTTTACCGTAATACAATAAATTATAATATTCATTTTTACAAGCGCGTTTAATACTGTTTATTACAAAGTAATATATTATTATACTATGTTGATTTTCAAAAGACAAAAAGACAATAGTAGAATGCCCAAAGAATTATTTTTAATACAAATTTAATTTAAAAATAAATACTATTATAACGATTATTACTATATATGTTATGACTTATGAATTAAAAATATTTATTAAGTGTGAAAGAAAAAATCTATATTTATGTGAACAATTTATTATTTAAAATTCAAATACAAACGACGAAGTGTTAAAATGAGGGCGTTTAATACTCGCACGTGTTGTCTCCGTCTTACGAACGTAAAGCATAGCAGATTTACATTCAGCGATATCAATTTTATACTGTAAGTTCTAATGTTAAAGTAAATTTACTTATTATGAAACTTTAAGTTAAAAATATTATCTAGGATTTTTCAGGGTTTTATTGATATTTTAATTTTTATAGTTATGTAAAATATTAAAACTTTTAAATGTTCGTAACTGATTTAAATATTAAAACAACAATTGATATTAGCCTACGAAATACCCTAGACAATAATATTATACCTTTAAGTTTGATGATTGATAAATTTACTCAATTGTTAAAGCTAATGGCATAAAATTGATTCCGTTGAACGCAAGTTTGCTAAATTTTAAGTTCGTAAGACGAAAACAACACGTGCGAGTATTACCTACGTCCTCTTAAGATTCACTTTCAAAGTTGAAGTAAAAATCATCAATACTGTTATAAACCTGCAGGAGCATAAAGCTTTTGAGTTCATTATAACTCATATGCACTTGGAGCTCCTATCGATTATACCGTAATGTTCTCTCGCATATAAATCACACACTATCGTATCGCCGGATGGCGTTTGTGTGTTTTGCAAACGGTGCGTATATGGGATGTAATGCATAATCGCGGAGAAAGTTCACTCGTCGTATAGGTACACACACAAACACACGCACGCCCACCCGATTACACTGCAGCTGCAGCATCGCGGTATAGGTAATATGAATATCTATATAATATAATATCGCACATGTATCGTAGTAGTAGGGCGACGATGATTTAGTCTCGGACGACTACTTTCATCCGATATCGATCTGGCAGTACATAATATGACGTATTAAAATGCGCGTGTGTGAATGTGTACACATTTATAATGTGCACGTCTTATTACGACACGTAGGTATAATGCGTATAATAATATACGCTCGAGTGTGTGTAAATGAATATATATTCTTCTCTTCGCGTCCACGTCCACCGCACCTTTGGGCCGGGCGAAAGGTCACGATCGCCGCGGCATAGCACATAATAATATTATAATAATAATATAACGTATCGCATTTTAATATTATTAGGTATATTATTATAAACGACAATTATTATTATATTATATACACATATTATTACGACTGTATACGACCACACACTACTGCCGCCGCGCCGCCGTCGAATATCAATCGCGAGCGCGTCTCATACCTCGGGCCACGATAATAATACTATTACTTATTAACTATGTTTTATGGCTAATTATTATTCTAAACGAAGAAAGTCACTGTATAATATAGTATAAGAATACACACACACACATGTTTATATATATGTATTAAAGATGCATCCGATTGACGTCGCGTGTAATATATTAATAGGTATACCGTCGAGCGTAACGCGTGGCAATGGTTAAAGCACGTATGTTATGTACGTACCCATGGGCTACGATCTTCCCGAGAATCCTATGTGTTTGTGACGCTCACCACTGGCGAGGCTGTTGAACCGGTGACTACGAGCATTTACCGGAGGGTCATCGGTCGGTATCCGGAACTTTATCCGAACTCGAAAGAAAAGTACTGCCAGTACTGGTACGGTTGAAAATAATAATTCGGGAAAAATATTTGTGAAATAAAAGTGCTGCGTCCTTAAATAATAATTAATATTATGCAGTTTTACTGTGCAAAGTCTTATCCTAATAATCTAATAGTTTCAGACTATGATATTCACATCACGGTCTTATAGTGAAATGTCTCTTTGAACATCTGTGCCATTCACTGTTGAATGTGTTATATTTCCCAAAAGTTTATATTTAAACGATAGTAGGTACAAATTACTATTATTATTATTTTATTTCTATACTCATTACGCCTATAAAAAGACTTTTTCTCGTGATTCTATCGATTATCCTCTATATTTTATAACGTAGGGTCGGGATAGTCGAATTCCACTTTTACTTAAATTAAATGGTCCAATTGCACTTAGATTATAAAAAGGTAATGGTCGATTTACACTCGGGTAAAAATAGTTAGTGCAAATTAAAAGTGCAATCGGGTTAAAAAGCAGATGTTAAAAAAATAATGTTAATTTAAACATTAAATTTCCCTTACCGCTTAAAATGCAATGATTGGCATACTAATTATTATTATTGTTTTTTTTTATACTTTTTAATTTTATATACAATGTATATTACATTACAGGTACATATTATTTAATTCAATTATTTTCTTAGAAATTATAAGAGTGTATTATGACATAATAATATATAGAACTGCACTGTTTAAAAGAGATGGGTTCGAAAAAAGCCTCTAGTTAGGTTTTTTTCTTCAAACATTATCTACTTTTAACCCTAGTGCAGTTCGACCATTATCTATTTTTTACACGAGTGCAATTCAACTAAAATGATTGCAATTCGACTCTACCCCGTAGAGTATGTGGGACCTACATATAGGTACCTTAAATCGAGTTTGTAAAACGCACGGCCCTTGCTTTTGTTTTGCGTCGTGAATTATTAAAAACTTAAGTGAAAACAAAGAACAAAAACAATAACTATAGTTTATATATTTTTATATTATTCTATTCAATAATTTTGACCTATAATTAACGTTGAACGTGCCTGCGGCCCATATCCTTATAATTTACTAGTTCACAACTCAAAAGTATTATTATTGATGAGGTAAAACTTATGTTATTTTACATTTTTTGTATTGTTACATAAAAAACAAAATCCCGTTGATCGTTAGAGAAACCCTAAAATATAAATATATGTACCTACATGTCAAACATGAATTTTTTACGTCTGTCAGTCGTTACGCAAGACATTTTTTTTATCATGCGCAGACACTAAAATATATTATAAAAATTGTGTATATGACTATTGTGTACAGTGTACACTGTGCAGCTGATGTACTCTTTCCGATTATTGTTTGTTTTTCTCGTGAGTACATTGCCGCCGCGCCGGGAAACAAAATACATAGCCATATCATTAGGCTGCAGGCCTAGGTAGCCATACCAATTATTATATAGCTACTGCTACACGTAGCCAACTATATTATAACTATTATAACGCTATACAGTAATATTATTATGGATGTTTAAACAGTGAGCTCGCTTTCGATTTTTTATTTTTATTATTTATATTCTTGTTTTTTTTCACGACTAATTAATTAATTAATATTTTATGTATGTATATTGTTTATACGCCCCGGTTACCTCTTATTTGTATTACCTATGTTATTATTATTATTTTATACAAATTATTGTATAATTGAATTGTGTAAAATCGAGTTGCGCAACAATCTACGTGTGGTTTTGTTAGACCGGTAAATTAAGACGAACGAAAATTAACAACAAAATCTTAACACGTCTGTTCGATACGATAATTACTTACTCGTATAACAATTTACTTTGAATACAGAGTACCTAATTCTTTTAAAGGTTGACATTTATTTTGGAAATAATTTTTTTAAGACAATTTGAAATCGAAACTAAATATTTGTAGAAAATATTTAATTATTTACTAAGTAATTTTTTAAGTTTTATTTTAAATAACACCGTATATATTTAAGTAGTTATTTAGTTATTATATACTTATTAGCATTTAAAGTTTTGATGAGCGGAATGGTACAGGGGTACATGACTAGAGAAAAATATTTTCAAAAACGTTATAGCTCTTGAAGACTTGATGTTTGGGAATTGTTAGAATTACCTTCTATATTAAAAAATATCTTTTAGTCATTATATTATACCTATATTAAATGGACCCTTTTATTTTGAAGGTATGATCTGAAAGATCACAGTATTACACAATATGTGCGAGTAAATTGATAATACTATAATATAACTTATTCTTTAGGTAAGTATCTATATGTCTCATATTTATAGTGTCACGTGCATGTACCTACGCGTTTGCCGCACGAGTACATCAATAAAATATATGATTAGTAATTACCTATAAATTATAATTAATATCAGAATACATACGTCGCACGTATCTTGTATATAGAATACTATAGAAATACTAAAATACAATAAATATTTTACTCATAATAACTATATAGTATATAGGTATAATATTATGTAATAGTGTGTAATACATGTTATCTGACGGATCATGAATGTGTTGTATGAATATGAGTTCAGAATCGCTAACACGAACCTTTTGAACCTCGACACCGTGCCGAAATTGTACTTGATTGTAATTTTATTTTTCACGTTCATATCGAAATTATTAAATAATTTATAGTTGTAGAGGTATTGTTTTCATTGTTCGTTATTGGCTACGACTCGTGAACATTTCTCGGTCTTTCTCATATATTATATGATGATATACAATTATATTGTAGGCATACTATACAGTATAGGTGTCTACTAAAAAAAAAAATGATGAAAAGCATTATTTTCATGTCATTTCAGTGTAGGTACTTATAAGTACTATGGTACTATAGAGTTGAAATACGATTAATCAAAGTCTACAACTATTATTCGGTAATTCATATTTTAATAACTATACTATTATGGTAAATACTTGATGTGCATGAAGTTCTCAAATCTAGACTTTGAATGATTTTAATAAAATAATATTATTAAGAAGGTATGTGTTAAATACACTGCTATATATATATATATTATAATATAGAATACGCCATGCAAAATGTCAAATTTTAAAATAACCATAATTCCACGGGTTTTGGCCCTAGTGCAATCAATCGGGTGTCAAATAAATCAGACAAGTCTCTAGTTTTTCACCTATGTCAACAACTATTGAAAAACTGATAAAAGATAGTAGTCATAACTCATAGTTACATTTGCCATTTTAGCCAGTGTTTGGGACGAGATTGCAGATTATCGCTGTGAACTCATGACTATTGTCTATATTGGTGTAGTGGGGGGTACTGATTATTTGTGAAAATAAAATGAAAAAAAAGATAGCAATTTTTATTGTTACATGCTTCAATTTTTAAAATATAATCCTTTATCAAATGCACCGTTATGAAATACAGAAGTTTTTTTTATGGAATACCCTGTGTTGTTCATTTTTTGGTAGTCGATTGAGGTATTTTTTATCAAGACCTAAGCTAATAAAATTGTATTTGGTACTAGATTAGAGTTAGAAGTGATACGATCTTACGAAAAAGAAACAAGTTTATCGTAATTGAGTATGGAATATTATACCTCATTCTAAAATTACGCGTCACAATATACATATATTTATAATTAGTTATGTTGATGGCTTACGATAGTAAACAGGTGTTTATTACAAACTATCTAGTTAATAATTGTAAAAAAATGATAATATTTGAAAACTTATTAACGACGATTTATGTTACTTATCATTTTCAAATGTTCAATTTGAGTTTATAATATTCTTACATAAATAATGTTTATTATGGTGTCACTTACTTAACTAGAATATAATATTAATATAATATAATATAATATGCATAATAAGTGATAAAAGATAGGGCAAAGTTAAAAGATAATTTAAAAAAAATTATAAATAATACAATTGATAATGCGTACATTTTGTGTTAATTGTTATAATTTATGGGTTGATCAAAATAACGAAAATTGTAAATACTAGTAAAAAAATATATAACTTTGAATTTATTGTTCCAGGCATACTGATTATAAAGTATAATGATCCGACTCGAAAAAAATTATAATGATTGATATAGTTAACTTTAATTATTATATTTTAAACTTTTAAAGATATATATTTATATTTTTAATAGTAGTTCAGTATTGCTTGGGATGAATTTGTATTAATTTCGTTTTAGTGCTACGAGTTATCTAAAATAAAAGTTAATTGTCGTTGTTATATTATTACAATGTAACCCACTCAAAAATAAGCAGGTAATAACTTATTACTAATTAGGTGTATTTTGTAAAAGAAAATGGTCTGATGATCACGAATGACTTATATTTTATAACCTATTAAGTAATAATATTGTGTGGTTCATTTTCATTTTGTGAGTGGATGCTTCTTAATTATTACACAGTAATAGTTTTTGATCAATAGTCATTTAAAATAGATTTTTAACTAATCTAAATATTGTTTATGTGCCTATATCGTGTGCATATTATTTTAACGAGTCATTAAGATTATAATATCCAATCATAATTGCATAAAATATTAAGTACTTAGAATTTCACCAAAATTATTTATTTTTGACTTATCACGTACATAATATATAAATAAATATAAATACTTTAGGATTGTACTTTCATTCATTATCCCATAGACACTAACACTGTAGATTTCTAGAAAAATAAATAATACTCTTGAAAATATTAGGCGATTAAACACAAGAAACTTGTTTACTGAAAGAAGTCATGAATAAATATTGGATGCCATGAATGCACTTCTTTCCATTCTAACACTACTTATTACTGCGGTCAAGTGTGTACATTATAGGTATTTGAAGTATTATATAATTTGGAAAACGATAGTATAATCGACTACAAGGATGGTGTGTTTGGTTTGTATTCCAATTTATTGTGTTAGTAAATGAAATATATGACAAGAATCTGTGGCCTATTAAAAATAATTAAAATTCAAAAAAAAGTACAGTTCAGCAATATTTAATATTTTAATATCATTGCTGTGTCAAAATAAGCGATGTAGGTACTAGTTTTTTTATACCTCATTTATTTGAACGTATTTTTTACGAGGAATTGCTGTATTTTCAAATTAACAGGTAAACAAAAATTTTAAATTTCAACTCACTAATAAATTAACCCTCCCTACTCCCTAGCCATGATTATGCTTACAATAGTTAATACGATGCTTTAAACGCATAATTCATAAAATTTCGAAGAGTTATCGAATTGTTGCAGGCACGTATAAGTTGAATAATATATTGCGCAAAGTGCAAAGACCAATAAAAATTATTTTGTATCGACGATCTATACTCGATTTGTAGATAATATCGTACTTATACATAACATTATACGTTGGCTCACAAAAAATTTACACGTTTTCACGTAATAGATTTACCTACCTATATATTGATATAATATATTATCGCGTTTAATGATTTCTTTATGAATAATAAATATATGTAATTATTCTTTATTATGTCCGGTTATACAATGTCTCATCTATGTATGTGAAATACAACCATTTAAATGGTTGTGTTTTACATTACAGTGTGCTTTTTAATGTATTTAAAAAAATGTTTTAGCATTTTTGAACCTTTATATAGGTTCTTACTTATAATGTATATTACATTAAAAAAATATAGATCATATTTTGTACAATCTTTATTTGTAATTTCCATTTTTTTAATTTTTTAGATTTTAAAAAATAATGGAACAAGATACTTTTCAAGATTCTTTTGATGTTGAAATATTAAATATAGATTAAATGTGTTATTAAATTATGATAATAATTTGATTTTATACAAGAACAGTGAAATGTGGACCACTATTCCGTTTATCTTAACGTAAAATCCTTATTTAGAAAAAGTTATTTGTTCAATTTTATACAGAAAAGCGTTATATAAAAAAAAATATATATTTTTCTTCAAATTATGAAACTAAAGTTTAAGATTATAATATATATGTATTATTACTTAAATTAAAAAAATCACAACTTTAAGAAATTGTAACCAATTATTTTAATTTTATGTTGTATTATAATTAGTAACTAATTTTATCGATAAAAAGACTTTTTCAAAAAGAATAAAAAAATTACAAAGAGATAAATATATAATAGGCTGCTTTATCTATCTAGTATCTACTACCTAGTATATGTACCTTTATATAATTATTTTTTGTACAACAGCGGCAACAGCATTATTAATCAGAATAAACAAAAATCTAATTGATAACCAAGTTCGATAAAAGCTAAATTTGCGCTTTAAATAAAAATAAATATTTTAAGATCTCTATAGACTATTTTACAAGACACGTAATTATATTATCGTACTGTAGTAGCTAATCATGAAATAATCGAGAAAAATAGTAATAGTAATTTCCATTACCTACTTACCAGTTACCATGTTAAGATTACGCTATTTACGAATTGTATATTCATGTTTTATGTATATATATATATAAATATAATAGTTAAAAAAGTTACATAATTTTAACAATTATGCATTTTTTTTGTAATAATAAAAATAATTATTTTCAGCTCTATAATATGTATTAATTCACACACTATTTTTTAAAACAATTGGTAATATAATATTAGTAAAAGTGAAAATAATGTATAATATACCCAAGTAATTATTTCATATTTCCGCTTTACTCTACTCGATCAAAAATAATAATTGTTTAAAAATATTAACTGTGTAAACAATAATATTAATTTTATATTCTATAATCAATATAAATTCAATGATAAAAAGTGAAATCCAATTTGCTATAATTAAATTCATAACTATTATTTTGCTGATCTTATTCTGTCTCACTGTTTCGAAGGTAAATTGAACTTTTTAAATGCTACTACAATAATTTTAGTAAAAAAATTGTTATTCATATTCAACTCATATAATACCGTTGTAATATAATAATATTTAGCTACAAATACATTTAAGAAAAAAGCTTTTAAAAACAGTCTATGAAGTACCTAATTAAAATTAATAACATTTAGACAAAACATTGTACTTTTATTCGAGTGACATATAGATAATGTAGAATCATCAATAATTTATGTTCTCAAAATATATTTTATTAGAGTTCGAATATGAAAAAAAATCTTTTTACATTAGAAATCCAATCGCACGTAAAATCACTGCTTTTTGATTAACAATTATAAGTACATTTAAAAAAAAAGTAATAAGTATAATATTGTATAAACATGAAAATATGATTTATATATAAGTTGTATTTTACTGACCTGTGGTATCATGGTGATGTTGTTGGTAGACGTTCTAGATGGCGACTAAGCCAGTCTCAAAAACAATATCACGACGACGATGAGCAGATCGTAACGGTAACCGGTCCCCTCGTGGAGAACTATCAGTCTCCGGGGGGCGAAAATTTCACTTTTTAAGGTCACGGCGATTGATGATCTCAACATGAACAATGTGAATAATAATAAATCCCTCGTGAAATGATGTATGATTAGATAGTAGTATAAATGTATAATGCTTCCGGTTATTTTTATTAACGAGTAAATCGTTGAGGAGTAGGTAGGTATATGAATAGGCAAGACAGACGAGTAATAAACGCAAATAGCGCACTTGTAATGTACTCGGGTAAAATATGGCTATTATTTGTCATAAAAAATAAAATAAAAAATTATACTAATTATAAAAGCTGAAGAAGGATTGTAATATTTTTTGATCTTATCGTATAGATACTACTTTATATAACAATAAATGTACACTTATGTGTACGATTTTTACTTGATCGCCTATCCTTAATTTTTTTTTATATATATATAAAATTTTAGTATTAACTATGAAAACTTGACAATTAAATAATACTGATATTTTATAATAATATATTAAACTAATAATGCTTAGGGCAATAAGGCATATAGTCTGCAGTTTAGCTTAATAAATTCTAAAAAATATATTTTAACTCGCTGTAATGATTAATTAATAAAAACTATAGGGAAAAGACTAATATTATGCATATATTACATACATATATATGTATTTTTTTTATTAAATATTGACGAATACAGTTATTGTATTAAATAACAAAAATAAAATCAATAAGCAAATAACAATTATTATTAATAAATTATTTAAGTGAATTAACTTTGAAATAAATATATATAAAAGATTAGTAAAAAAACGTAATATCATTATTTATTATACATTCAAATTTATTATTTGGTATTTTTTATGCTAAAAATAAATAAATATTAGTATTTTCAAATATTAATCGTATACATAATCAAAACATAAAACATTCTACACATAATATACAAAATTATTATGTACCAATTAGGTAGAGACACATTTAAATTTTGAAATCGGAAATCGACGAAAGAATTAGTTTTTATTTAGTCATACGTAATCTTTATAACAAATTACATTTAATTTATCAAACTAAAATATGAACAATTGTACACAGTTATTTTAAATGAATCATTTTGAAATGGCATTAGTTTTTTGTGCCCACTAGAATTTTCATATTTTAGCTGTAGACCTGTAGTTTCTAGTGATTTAGTTTATAAGAACGAACATATTATAATATTTGGATTATGGATTTATGATTATATGAAATTTATTATGACATCGGCAGTAGTATTTGTAAATAAAATTAAAAATAAATAAATAAATCTCAGTACATAATTTATAACGATAACATATAATTTTTTTTTAATAAAACAATTAAGTTTAAGGAAAATTGTAGTTTTCGATGAGTAAGAAAAGTGAAATCTGAAAAAAAATATTAGATACTTGCTTATATCTATAATTATATCGCATTCAGAATTTTTAAAGTGAAAAGTCGTTAAAGTACGTTTAAAAAACATATCGCACATTATTTTTAATCGATGTTTAAATGGATAAGCATGTTTATGACATCGTTATTATTGTATTATCTATAGAGCAGAGCTCAGAAGCTATATTTAAAATAATTAGTGTTATCTAATTTATTTTTTCTGAAAACGTTTTTTTTTTTTTTTTTTTTTTTAACGCAGTCTATATTGTACACTTGTAATCTATTATTCGATTGAAAATTTAACCCCATAGTATATTTTACTTGAAAAATAATATTTTCTGATTTCCTAACAACGATTCAAACGGAATTAAAAAGAAGAAAAACACAAATCAGAATAATGTGTAGAACTGTAGATAACTTTTTTAAAAAATATTTTGAGGCAAAGTTGGATAAACAACCCTAATTTTTTAAATAATAAGTCTACAAGTATTGGAAATCATTCATCTAACTTCACTTACTTTACTTCACCCAACATTATATTAAATTATTTTATATTTTAAATTTGATGATATAAATAATAAATATATATGATTATAGTATAAAATAATTATAATACACAATTTTATGAAAAAATTTAAAATAATTTAAGAATATTTCAAAAAAGTATGTTTAAAAATGTTTTAAAACAATTGATTGTGTCGTCATAAATCGTTTAATTTTAATGTAGAAATCACATTAAAAAAAAAACTAGGGCAGCTAGTCAAAAATATTTCGAACACATTTTTTTAATGTCTTTTAAAATTTGAGTTATTTGTTAAATTTTCTATCTTGTAGGTACTTTACTTCTTTGAAAGTCTTTTTGGGTCATTCAAATTAAGATTATAATCATAATTTAAAATTATTAGTGTTTAATTTCAAATCAAATAGCTATTATGGTAAGTAATAATTCGTTTTAAAAATTATTATTTATTACCCAAAGCAAAAAAGTAAATCTATTAAAAGAAAGTACAAAGTAAATAAAGAACTCTCATTTTTATAGAACTAATACATTATTTTGTTTTGAACGTGAAGTGAACAATTGTATTAATTATAATTTTATTAATTCGAATGAAATATGAAATTGGCCAATGTGCAATAAAGATTAACTTTTATAAATAATTAAAATCGAATTTCTGAACATAATTTTACGATCTAAATTAACCCATAAGTTTACTCATTAGTCAATAGTCATTACATAAATGTTAGAAGTACCTCTATTTCCATTGTGGACGACTACTAATATAGCTGAATAATAAACTAGATTAACTGTAAAAAGTTGATTTATTTTTCAGGTGGTTTTTTGCAATCGCCGCAATTTTTTCTCTCTTCTTTTTCTTTTAACCTGTTGATTATAGGAAGCTGATAGAGCATATACTCTAGATTTTCTTTTTGTTTTGTTGTTCCTTTTGGTGCTCCACCACCCGGTCTACCCCAGAATTCATTCCAATTTTCGTGGTGTTTTTGTCCTTCTTGTATATCTTCTTGGTGCTCATGCTATAATAATAAAATTAAATTAAAGTCAAAAAAGTTTTAATAAACTACTCCAGCAACAGCAGACTTCCTAATGGTTTTAATAGTTCGTTGTGGTGAACAGTAATTTTCTTTTACTTTTAATAACTTTAAAAATTAATTATACTACTTCTTCATATTTCTCTCTACATTTAATGTTCAGATAAATGTGGTTAATCGTAACGTTGTTGGATCTACAGGTTGGTTTTTTTTAGAGAAATAAATAAGTGAATAAGAAGCAATTATTGTAAATTTGTAAATATTTTATATTTCATATCTGATTATAATTACCGATATTATTATAATATATTATATTTATAAAATGTTTAATAGAATATTATTCTTAGTATTTAAAGTAGAGTAATTCAAAAATTTTTTTGTTCAAATTATAATTAAAAAATAGTATGTCAACATTTTCAGAAAAATCATCTGATTCATAAATTGTTTTAAAACGTATAGATTCTTGCTTAAAACCCCACAATTGGCTACAAACTACTCTTTAAATTTTGTGAAAAATCTAAGTACTTGAAAATATTAACTTAATCAAAAATAAAAAAAATCAGAATTTCAATATAATACCTTATAATTTAAACTTAAGTTAAATTTAAGTATGTTTAAAATTAATCATCTTAATAATATGTACGTATGTGCATTTACCTGTTTGCGTTTTTCACGTCCACTTATTTGTCTTTCGAGAAACTTGTGATATTCTTTTTCATCTATCAGGAAACTGAAACCAAATCAAATAGCTTTATACATCTTTTTAATAGCATATTTATTTATTTCAAATAATTTAATCAATACGTTTTTTCGTTGATAATGATAATTTATTGAGTTAAAAAGTTTAAAAATTATAATTATCTGTAACAGTTTAAAATGATAACTATTTTTATAAAATTATAACTTACTTTGATTTAGGATCATAGATCTTCGTTACATCGCTTGTGTGCAAAGGCCATTTAATGTCTTGTCTTCGTCTTGATGCAAGTAACGGAGCTAACTCTACACCACCCGTAATTGCTTCCTACAAAATATGTAAATTAAAAATGTTTAACAATTCAAAAGTTCATCATAGGTATACGATAGTCTATTGTATAAAAACGAAGTAGGAATATTTTAATTATGTTGTCGTCTTATACATCATCATATATCATATTATCTGAATTTAATAATTAGAATATTTAACATTAATAACATATTGTACATTCTCTAATGATAATTTGTTTGACATTAAACACCCGAGGCGATGATGTACAACAACTATATAATTATAGTAATTATTGCAATACTAAATAATTTTAATAATAGATTTTATATATATATTTATTATTTATATATAAAAGTATTACAATATCTTCAGTGCTTTCTCTATTGTCGTTTGGATGCGATCCCAATTTTAATATCTTTCCATCTACATATCCCTAAAAATAAAATAAAATATTATGGTTTTATCATTTCAAATAATTACTATAAGCTTATGCGTAAGCAATATACGCTATAATATTAAATTACCATGCAAGAATTATTATAGTTTAGGTATTTGTTTCAACCAAGTTCAAAACGTATTAGGTATAATATTATTTTATTCAAGCCATAAAGCTCAAGCTAATATAGAATTAAAATGTTTGATAATAAAAAACAAACAAACAATAATAGTTTATAAATGAGATTATAGCAAAAAGCTCAAGAATTTGATAAAGCAACGATAGTGTAGGTATATCGTTTGTAGGTAAATTTATAATGTTAATCAATGTTCAGAAAATTGTTACCAACGATCGAAAGAAGTTTTTTCCAATACTTTTTGGATCTCTCCAAATAACACCCCCTGGGCATGGCGTGCCCCAGGGATCTGCGATCGAATTCTAATAATCATTTTACAACTAACCCAATCAATATTAACATGTACAAATTGTTTGAAATATTTTCATAAATACTAAACGATGACTTACCAGTTTTTGATCTTGAATCATTTCTTTTCTGCGATTTTCTTCAACTATTTCTTGTTTTTCCCTGACCAATTCATCTGAAAAAAATTGTAATAAATTTTTTTACTAATAATATTATTATGAACGAGTATTACGCCCAAAGAGCTAGAAACAGGCAACCGTGATGTTTCACAATACATTTATTTACATTCGATACAACGCAACACCATGAACACAACAATATGCTATTATGATTAATTTATATTACAGAAGACATGGATCCAAAGTAAGGATCTGGGAGATGCAATTCGTTTAAAACTTATACCTACGATATGAAAAGATATTAAGGTGATTTTAACTTTGAGTTTTCTTGGTAATATTTTTACATAAACTTCTCAGTTCAAATTTATTATGTTTGTTAGCTAACTTGTTAGATTAAATATATAAAACATGTATATATATATAAGTATAACCTAACCTTGATTATAGAACAGTTAAATAAAATACTTATTATCTTAAATCATACAAAGAACTGAAAGAAAAGTAAAAAAAAATGATAAACTGTTTAAAAAATAATATATAGTTTATAGGTAATATTATTGTGTGTGGAATATAGTAAACAGTGCTCAAAATATGAATATTTTATATGTTTTTTTTTTATAATAAATCGTTTCAATAAAATATCCTTGGCCATCCATAAAAGTTTAAAAAATAAAAATAAATATCTTGATGAATGTAATTTATTTATTAATATCTATTTGAATAAATAGCGAAATATAAACATAGCAAATATTACATATACGATATACAATATGGCAATTATTTTATCAAGCAGCACTTATTATTTTAAAATCTATAATTTTTTTCTTTTAAAGTTTTAAATTATTTTTTTAATAATTTTAAACCGAAGTATAAACCATTAAAAAAAATTTATATATTTATCAATTTTTTTTATCTATAATTTTTCTTTCAACTTTTTTAGACGACAACATACATTTTTAATTTAATTTTCTGAGGCATAATATTTTTGAAATATTTCCATAATATTTAAAAATTAATACTCGGACGAGTAGTTATTAAAGTTATAATAAGTATTCAAAGTATTGATGAGAGGAGTAAATACGTATCTCGCAAAATGTTGGTCTACTACTCTACTTATTTGAACTTTAAATACTTATAGAGCTCAATGCTCATGCACTTCTCGTTCGAATTTTGATTTTTATTAATCGGAATACTAAAAAAATAATTTGTTTCAGAATATGAAAATAAAAATGTATGCTGTTATTTAAAAAACAAAAAACTTAAAAAACTATAACCATAAAAATAATATATTTTTTTTTTAATGTTGTTTTATTTCGACTAGAAAGTAGAAATTATGTAAATAATTTTGTAAAACCGTATGTATTCCTGATATAATGAGAAACATTTTGAACTTATAAACTAATACGATACTTTGTTTTTTTTCTCTTCTACCTTTGTATTAGTTATTAAAATAGGTACCAGTCAATATCAATGAATATATACATACAATATTAGAGATTGGTAATAAAATGGATATACCCACAAGTGGCTAACCACTAATAGGTATATAAATTTTATGGTGTTTTTCATTTTATGTAATCATTTTTATTATATTATTATAATTTTATCAATCAATAAATAGTTTAATGGTAATTAATTGTTATGGTAAACGGTCGTTAGGTAATTTAATACCTAGGTGAATGCCGAATGGTGATACATCTAAATTATAACTCTATACCTATATGGAAAATACCATATTATATTTTAATTGTTTTTATTTTTCTATGGGAAAATTTCTTAACTAAGTATTTTTACAACAGACAATATTGTCTTGGACAATTTATGAAAATACAATGAACTTTAAAACACATATACATATAAATTATACATATTTTAGTATGCAATACGTATTTTTTTTTTTTGTTTTAATAAGTAATGATCTATATGTATTACTTCGATATTTAAAATATTCATTAATTTATTTTAAAAACATTTGAATCTAATTTTGTTTATACTTATAAAATAAAATACATTGATCAACTGGTTAAGGACCATGCAGGGATGATCTATTTTCATTTTTTAAATTGCTGTTCCACATTAACTACTTTTGTAACTAAAAGTTCTGTATTTTTTTAATCTGATTAAACGAAGAACACTAAAGTATATATTTTTAATGGTTAGATTAATTTTTCAAAGACAAACAATACGATTTAGTTAGAATAAACAACTATTCAGACGGTGTAAAATGTTATACATGACCGTATAGCGCACTGTTATGTTGCCGAGTTGTGCATTTCAGGCGTTCTTATTAATATTTTAATTTTTTTTTGTACGGTTTGGAGCATAATTCTGTTTAATTAAACTTCAATGTATATAGTTACCGAGTAATTATTAAAATTTTGTAACACAAAGATAGATTTTGCCTGAAACAATCAATGCTGACGAAAACAAATTATACTTTCAGCTAATAATTTTATAATATTATGTTTTTGAGAAATAACAATTTTTGGATTCCAAACAGAGCAATGAATGTATTAATTTTACAAAAATGTGTATTTTTTCTGCCAGTCATCATATTTAGGAGCAGTAAAAGATCAATTTTTTATTTATGGCTCTTTTATAAATTCTAAAGATTGTAAACATACTAACATTCTATTCAATTCTATTGCCATCTTAATTTCAGCACTAATGGAGTATCTTTTTCCAAATTCTGTTTTAAATATTTTAGGAATTAAATAGATATTACTTTGTTTCACTCGTGTATAATAGCAAATGTTTAAATTTAATTATTTGAATATCATAAAAAAACATATTTGGAAATATGTCACGCGTATTAAATTTAATAAATGTAATCTACCCAACTCCTAATGCCATATAAATAATATAATATTGACTAAACCATATTTATAAAAACTAGTCTTATTGTAGTAGTGGGCGAAAGAATATTGCTGAGAATTTTAAATTTATAAAATAATAATCTAATCAATCCAATGATATTAAAAATAATTTAATGTTTGCCATTTGAAGTTTGTATCTATAGACCTACATAGTAATATCTAGATATTTTACTTTATGAACTGAAACAATAATAGTGTAATACATAGTGAATATACTATTATATTCATTACATTTTTCTGGTGTATCTAAGAATAATTATTTTCACTAAACGAAAATGTCTTTATACTAAAGTTTATAAAGTAATTTTTTGTTTAATTAAGTTACAGGAGGTTATTATCAAATCATGCTTTGATGATTTTCATGAGTAGATTTATTATAAATATGATTTTTATTTATTTCATCAATAATAATTTGATATGTCATCAGCAAAGCAGAAAATTGATCCATTATAGTTTATATTTAATAGGTCATTGATAGGGCTAGGATTTATATGCAATAAAAAATTGTAAAATATGCAACAATATGCAATTGAAATTATATAAACTAAAAATATAGTAAGTAATATACCTACACATAAAAAAAAAAGAAACTGTATAAGTATCCAAGTCCAATATCTGGATTAAATATCAGGGCTCATTTTGTCTTTATAATTTATTAATACCGACAATATAATCTAACAAACAATTAGTTCAATATTTATCTATTTGAAAAATGTGCAGAGTTTCACTATTTGTTTTACATAATTAAATTAATTATAACTTATAAATAATTGTATATTTATTCATATATTTAACATAGTATAGCGTAGATCAGGTTATAATATTCTTACCTAATTCCAACTTATATGCTCTTTGATCTTTTAATGGCATTCTATATCGAAGATCATTGTCCACCATATTTCTGTCGGGAGCATGAAATTGAAATCTAAGTTGTGGATCTTCAATACGGAAGTTTTTGATTTTTCCGGATGACGTTTTTTGAGGTGCACCGCCTCCTGGCCTTCCCATTTTTGTAACTTCATTACTAATTTCCTAAAATTAACCTGAATAGTTAATATTATTTTATTGAATAATTAATTTTTTGTTATCAAATTATACCTAATTATAACGAAATATGTAAATTATATTATATTGATAGCAAATAATACATCCATGTTATAAAATATCGTTTTGATAACAATATTATTAGATAAATTCATCAAATTATTTTACTTTTTATAATATTAGCAGTCAAGATTTACAAGTTAATTATATATTGAATATTTTTGTTTATTTTATCATTATAATAAAATTATACTTATATCTAGATGTATTTTAGGTTTTATATTTCAATATCAACAGTATTTATATTTTAATAATAATAGAACCAATAATGTTGTCACCTAATTACAATAGTGTATCTAACATAATTTTACATGCAATTTGGCTCATAATATATTACCAATGGAAAGAAAGTATAAAATAATATATTTTTTTTGTTGTGTTTTATGTAGTATACCTATATACTGATAGGTACTCCATAAATAATAATGTTAGACTATTAAATAATAAATTCTAAACTAGCAATACTATTAAAATAATATTTTGTATTATATACATTGTAATTTATTGGCATATGATTTGTTATAATACTAATTGAGTACGTGCATATAATTTATAGTTGTATTGAGATATTTTTTTTATAAGCATTAGGTCTAGATAAATTTGATGATGATGTACTATTTTCAAATATTTTTCTCATTCTTAATATAATTTATGTACAATAATATTATTAATATTATTCATTATTTTAGTACCTATATTACATGTATTTATGATTAGGTATAAAGGTTCCGTTAAATAATACAGCTTGTTTGGCCATTATTTTCACAATTAACTTTATACAATACATAGACGTCATAGATCAACAGTATTATTATATAGGTAATATTATGTAAAGCATATTTTTTAGTGGACTTAAAATTCACAAGTAAAATGACTTTAGTTAGGTACGAGGTACCTATAACATTAATATTGATATAACCTTGTATTAAAGTTTATAATATATTATGTAAATAAAAGGAAAAGAGAGTTTTACCTAAATGATTTTTTTTAAACATTTTGTAGAGAGTTTTTACAAAAAATAAAACAAATATTTATTTAATGTATTATGTAATAGAATTAAATAGTATCTTTTCATAAAAAAATCGATATCAATTTCTAATTTTATGTATTAACATAATATTATTCATATATAATAAACAGGTACCGCCAATTTAGGCTATTTAGCTTGATATAGATTAATATTAATTTATATTCCACTACCGTAAGAAACAATTTATTTTTATGCTGTTTAATAGTATGATATAATATGCCAATAGATTAAAATACTGATTACTAAGAAGATTTTTTGGTTAATAATTTTCATATTATACTTAATTATTATACAAAATTATAAAGTTACGTATTATATCAACTAGGTACCTTCCAAGGAGGAGATGGCGGGTCTGTAAATATTTTCCTCTTTCGAAGACCATCGTCGTTGGGAGCACCATGACCAGGTTTTCCCCAAGGATAATAATCGTCAACAACTGACGAGAGAACCTAGAATAAAATAAATAAAAATACACTAAAACAATACCTTCCTTAATATTTTTTGCCGTACGTGAAACACTATATTAATATATATAATTTAACGAACTCACTTCTTTCTGTTCATCGCACGTGCGTGTTACAGGTTCCTTTTTTCCAGCAGAACAACGATGACACTCATTATCAGGCATTGTGTTGTCACTAGACATATCACGCATATATAATTATGAAGATGAAATGTATAAGACGGGTGGTCTATCACGATAATTCACAGTAATACCAAGAATATGACTAAAACATATCAACACGTACCTACGGATATATACTAGTCAAGTATATCCGATATTTATACGATTTAGTGCCTTTTCGGGCGCAGTCAATTGAATTCAATAAAAAAAAATTGTTTTGACATTTTTTATTACACAACTAATAGTAAACATCAACAAGTATATTGGATTTTATTAAATAGGTGGGTAAAGTAATTATTGTTTAACCTCGAAAACAGAGTTTATGGTTCAGCGGTTACGGAAACGACATTTCTTTTTCACACAAGAGTATAATATATTATTATAAAATAACATAAGGAGGAACACTGTGTGCTTACTGTTTTTAGACATCATGCATTCATGCAATACATTATAATATTTTTGAGTAAATTTTTCAAATAAATTATTTATTTTATTTTATATATTAAGTATATTTACTATTAAGGTAGTATTTGTGATAATTTTGTATTTAAATAAATTATCGTTATTACTTTATTAGGTACATTTTAAATTTTAATAAAATTTAAAAAATGTATAATGCTTTCTTATTAAAATTTTGACTTCGCATTAAATATATAGTTTTATAACAGTTTAAATAGTTATTAATCAATGCCGACTTTTATTATCCGAATAATGCATGTAAGTTAACTTATTATATTTCATCGTAGAAAACAATATTTTTCGATTTCAATACGTCTTATAATTAATTATATTATTTGATGTTTAAAGTGTTTAAATGCATAATTAATTATCAGAGACCATTTGAACACTAACTATAAGTCGTTGGTTTTCTTTTTAGATTTTTAAATTGAAATATTTAAAAATATATTTAATTAATCAAAATAATTAAATATTTGAGTTAAAAATATAATATGTTTTACTATAGAATTTATTGTCTTTTACCTGTACAGTGTACACTGTTCTGTGTTGGTATGCACGCCCTTGTCAAAAACTACAACTGACGATCGAGTGGGTTACGCGGAGTATTGCAATTGAACTTATAACGACGAATTGTGCTCCGCCTGGCACCGAATTCTATAACCAAAAACTATCGGTGCTATTTAATATATATAATAAACGGAAAAGAGGTCGAAGTGACACGATCCATTATGTATGTACTGCAGTACTTTTCGCCAAATTATCGTGACATCCTCGGATTTTTTTTCATTAGAGTTTGTTATTATTATTATATATATTTTTTTTTTTTTTTGCGAAATGAGATTCAAATGAGTTGTATACATGAACGCAATTTACTACAAGTTTAAATTGCGAAACGCTAAGGAACTAAAAGCAATATATAGGAGCCACGAATGCAATAACATTGCTTTGAATTAATATTACTTTTATTGTATTACATTGTTCATTTTATTATTTTTATCTAAACATGCAATTTTTATTTGATTTATAGGCAATAGGCATAATAAAATGTAAAACATTATATTTATATAGTTATGGTTGGCATATACATACTATATCGATTATCAATTTTATACTATATTATAATGTAGATGATGCGTGAAATATATGTCTTCGGGATAGTTTAGGCATATATATATATATATATATATATATATTATGTGCGATGCGGCGATGTTATAAAGTTCGAAAACCTATTTATAACAGTTTGGGGTCACCGATATCTAAGAGATCGCGTTAACGATTGAAAATATGAAAAGAGTTTGATTATACCAGCAGAATATTTTAATTTCTATGTTTTTATGATTTTTAAAAATAAAAAAAAAACATTTAAATGTAGTTTTAATGAGGCGATTTACATATCTAAAGAATAATAAACATCTGCTATATGGACATAATTTTAAAGTACAAATATTGTCTATATATTTATTATTTTATCTTCTTCATAAAATAGTGCTTATTATTGAGTTAATTATTATAAAAATACCTAATTAACTCAACTAAAAACGTAAAAATATAAGTTGTTTGTTATTATTATTACCTAGCTAGCTTGTTAGAAAGTATTAGGTATGTTTTACAATTGGATACACTATATGGACCATTAAATAATTTTGATATAGTTGATTGTTATTTATTAAATTTTCATTTACATATAACTTACACTTAATTTATTATTAATAATTAATATTTTATGTAATTTGTCCGATGACTCCGATGCTATTATTTAAAAAAAAAAACATGTACTTATTGGGTTTTTAATGAATATGAGTTAATTTTATAATCAATGTGTTTCAATAAAAGGACTAGAAAAAAACACGATCTGAATCTGAGGTTAAGAAATGCAAAAGTAATAGTGATTTGCACTGAATGTTAAAGTATAAATTAAATGTTTTTTTTAAGTAAACGATGCTTTGATATTTAAAAAAAATCAGTAGTACAGCGGAAATTACATAAACATACCCTGTGTAGGCTGGGGGAAAACAATATTTTTAGAGTACATAATAATATGAACAAAGACCACTGAAAGACCTAAAAAAACACTTTTTAAAGAGAAAAATAACAAGATTTATAGGTATGATATACATTCATGGCTTAATTATGTGACAATAATAAATTAAAAAATTATATCCTTTTCAATAAACAAATTTTTATATTTTTCAACAAGGAAAAAATATTGAAAAGCCCATTATTCTCTAGATAATTAGAATTAGTTATAATAAAAATGGTCATCATAAATATTATTTTAGACTCAGTTTGGATATTCATTTCAAAACGTTTAAAATTTTAGTTGCACATTTTACTAGCCACCAAAGTCGGCGTACGCCCATGAGTGCAGCCCATTGTTTTTATAAAGATTATTATGTTGTTTATTAAAATATTTCAATAATGTATATTATTATAAATATTTTTTATATCAGTAAACTATTCGATAAGCTAAATATTTCATTTACATTCATCCCACGCTTAGTTTTGTTAAATCAATTTTTTATTTATTATTTGTATGTTGATAATTAAATTTATAATGACTAAATGTACAAGTATATTTTATAAAAATATAATTATTTGATATTTGTTAATATTTAAAAATAATTAAACTGATTATCAGTATCTACCTATGTGGCTACGTTATATGATATGTTCTAGGTATGTGTATAATCTATAAAATCTATTAATATTAATAAATTTTATTTTTTTTTTATGTGAACGATTGTATTAATAAAACATACATTTCATAAATATACTTAAATAAATTTATTGTAATAGCCAGTAAGTAATAAGTAATAACATTAATGAATGGTTTGTAAATTACAAAAGTACTTGTACCTATTTGTAAGTATATGTTAACATATTTTGATTAATTTATAAAAAAAAATATTGTATTGATTGTTTTTTTATAATTTTATATAATATTACATTATTACTTATGTAAATATTATACTATTTCACTTCTTATTAGGTAATATAATTTTATTTTAAAATTAATGGTAGTAACTAATTTTTAAATAACTAAAATAAATATAATATACATATAATCGGGAAATAGTATTACGTTTTAAGAAGCATATTTTTGACAAGTAAATGAGAATTTTTATATGTATGAATACATTTCTTATGAATACACATACTTATATATTAAATATTATGAAACGTAATAAAACTTTAATTTTAGTACTTTTTTTAATGTGTTAAATGTGTTTTATTACAATACAGCACTAATAAAAACACAATACTCGAATAAATACTAGAAATTAGCATTGTACCTACAAATGTTGATATTGTATTTGTACATAGCCCCATATAAGCCATACATTCATAATATAGTGAGAAATTGATAAAATATTTAATTATGAGAGTAATAAGTAAACTTTCCAAACATCAATAAATTGTTTTTAACAATTTGTAGTGTTTCTACACAGTAACCACTTACACTTATACCACGGACTAGTTCAGTAGGAGGTAGTCATGATGTCTGACAATTACATGTTATTTTATTGGTCAATATTTTGTTGACCTTCTACTGTCAATTGTCATGTGCTTTTAGTGTAAGAATGAAATAATCAATTTTCTTAATGTACAAAATCCTTGAAATAATTGTAATACAATTTTATATTTGTTTTTATAATGAATAATCAAAATAATAGATCTAATTAACTATTTATCAATTGCATTATTTATATACTTAATAAGTAAAGTAAAGAAAAAAATTTATAATTAAATTTAACCTATTCATTATAACAATAACTTTGTAATGTTACATTCTTTAATAATTGTAGTAATATGGGTTATAATATTGAGATAGGTAATTAAAATAAATTATGTTGTATAGTTATTAAACAAATATAATATTGGATATACATTGATCTATAATAAATCCAAAAATTAAAATGATTCATGTTTATATTTTAGTATATTATATTAAATATTTAATGTAAAATGACTACAATTTATTTTGGGTATAGTTTACAACGATTTGCAAGTTTGTGATTTTGTATACGTCACACTCGTCACAGATAATTAGAACAATGAAGAATAAACGTGCATAATATGCTATAATGCATAACTTGAATACGATTTCATCGTTGAGCTTAAAATATTACATAGTATCAAGTATGTATGTATGTATCTACATAGTATAAAATATTATGTTCCCGATTGTAGTAAAAATTAAATTGTATAGTAGTTTATTGTTATTTTTTATAATATAATAAAATAAATCAGTTATGAAAAAAAGTATAAGTTTTACCCATATTTATTAGAGTATTAAGAAAAAAAATCATAGTTGCATTATGATATATAATAATATAAATTATAATCTTCATTAAACTATGTCCACGAAGTATGAAAATATTCATATCTATGTAAAAATTCTAAAAATCTATCACTGTATCTGTCCAAAATAATTAAATAAATAAGATTATTATAATATGTATAATTTTGTCAGTTAATGTCTAAAATTCTAAAATGTTAAAGATAAGTAGGTATATAGTTGTGTAAAATATTTGTCTAAGTATAACCATTTATACCTTTTGATGGTATTTGTAATAACAAGACAAATATCTAGCTAATTTCCGTGAAAAAATTAGATTCTTATGTAAGTAGGTATAGTATGTATCTAGTAATTAATTTTAATCAATAAGAGGTTGACGTCACTACTATACATTTCAGATTACATTTTTCATGTTATAATACACCAATATATCTACAAGTTTGCGTTATAATCGCCATTTAACCAATTCACCCATTCGTGACATTCGTTTATAGTGTACCTAACTGTAAAAACTACAATATTCGCACAAATTCGTGTTGGACCTGCAGGTTGGTGGTGACGCCAGCGACGTAACCCACTTACTGTATACACGGCGTTGATCTCATTTATATATTAGCAGGGCCCTTCAATACTTTGACCTAGTTTTGGACATGCCTCAGTATCTATAATATATTATAATATTAAAATATTCTCAGACAAAAAAACTACACGTATGGTAATTTCACGATATTGTAAATATAATTTTAATTCATTTTTGTTTTTTTTTTTTTTTTGTATATTAATTGCAAGTATCACATAAGACTGTTACATAAAATGTATTCACACGGTTCCCATACGACTACACAAGACGTCACGGCTGTTCAATAGATGACCAGCGTGTGATTCCGTGGTAGCTCGCGACGCTGCAGTGATCAAAGATACAAGTGGAATATATTATTACAGTAAAATCTCTATTACCTAAACTGGGGTAATGGTGGGGATGGATTACATAGATAAATGTTTTTATATTTAACAATTTCATTACAATAATAATATGTATATTGTATACGTATTTACATTGCCATGTTATAAAGTTAGAGCTTGAATTATTAAGCAAATAGTTTTTTACGACTTGCGAAATTATTTTCCCATTATAAAATATTCGTCTGACACTAATAAAACTTTGTATAATAATATAGTCTAAACATTATTTATATTTAATCATTATTAATTATTTTTTATCGTTTCTTATTTACGCACAATATTCTGTTCATGCCTTAAATTTTGGTAAATACAATTTTTCTTAGGAGTGAGTACGGTTAATCTTAACACGAATAATAGGTAAATTGAGGTTTTACCATATTTGACGGCAACCGTGATTTGGATTTGAACGACTCGGAACACTATTTGTGAGATAAGTAGAAGGGTGGTGTAAGTTACCTTGTTTAAGAGGAGACTTATCACCTCAAATTCCACTTTGACTTTCAAATCTAAAGCTGCAGCTGTGAGATTAATACAAAATAGTAATATATATATATAATTTTATTTTTTTATATTTATAATTGTATATAAAATACTTAATTTTAGCATTATTTATAGTGTTTTACTCTGTCTTTATCGTTAAAGTTATTGTCAAATCTTTGTACACAACACACTAAAGTTGCATATACAAGGTTCATTATTATTATTTACTTTTATTTGAACGTTTTGTAATAGTATGTAAAAAAATATCATATATATTATAGGTATATATAATATCATCAGTGTTGAATCCAGACAATTTCTCTGAGGGGGGGCTCATTTTTTTTCATTGGTGAATGGTAATACAGTCAGTAGATAGTTTCTATACTGGGAGTACGATATAAAAACATTGATAAAAATAAATTATATTTTATTGAACGCCATTAGGTGTGGTAATCGTAAGGATTGTTGTGCATTTAATAAATAGGTACATTTTTTTGAAAATTGTTTTTATCAGGGGGCGCGAAAGAAATTTCAGGGGGGGAATTTGCCCCCCCCCCTGAAGTATACCTGGATTCAACACTGAATATCATACATCTATCTACAAGGGGTGGTCACTTAGTGGCGAGATGATAATACATTTTATATAGTGTAGTGGCGGAGCGATAAGAAACAATAAGAAGGTATAGGTACCCAATTTTATTACTACTATTGAAGTACAGAACTTATAAAATATAATAGCTAGGTATTAGGGAGCGTCATATACAATAATCGTAGTTAGAATAAAGAATTGTTGGTTATATTTATATAATTTAATTATTTAACTTAATATTATAATTTGTGTAATCGAAACATTATATGATTATTTTTAACTGTATATAGTTAATACGATATATTGTCTATTAGATACCATTATTGTGTTTACCTATTTAATATTTACTTTATTATACGATCTATAAATCTATAATATAGGTACTTATTAATACTATTGTAGTATTGCATATTTTCTATACAGATACCTAATGTTATTATGTAAAAATTTTAATTAATAGTTAAACAGTGCAACTGCTTACAAAACTTCAGACTGACACTGACGGCTTAGAAATGTAATAGAAGATTTCTATTATTCATTTGTTTTATTTTGGTTACATTGTTTAAATAAAAAAATATTGTTTAAAATCATAAGTATCTTAATAAGCATATATTTGTTTTACTGAGTTGAACAAATGAAAACAATACACGAAGTGGCAAAAAATAACTATGAACAATATTCTCCCAATGTCTTAATACTCATCAAAATCAAATTATTAAAAACTTAGCTACATTAAATATTCCTGGAAAGATTTCTTGTCGCTTTAACAAAAAAATTAAAATAACAATATAAAATAAATAAGGGTTGCTTCTTAAATCAAATTGTTCAGGTTATTATTTTTTTTTAGTTTTAGTTTATAGTTTATATACGCTTATTGTGCCTACAGTTATAGATTGTCTTAATTTATACAAAGAAAAATGTTTTACAATAATAAAATTAAACTGTATGAATAAAATATGTAATACCTTCTTCTTTCTTCTTCTTCTAAACCAAGAAAAAGGAGAAGAAGAAGAAAGAATAAAATATGTAATACCTAATAAATAAAAAAAATTATAGTATTTATTTAAATTTCTGTAACATCATAGTTTAGAAGGTACAAAAATTTGTTAAATTGTTATACACCTAGGTATAAAAAAAGTTTTTTTCTGATTAAAAAATAATCAAATATAAGCATTAATATTTAATAGTCACTCCAAGTGTAGCGGCAAAAGTATAAACAAATCTAGATGTTCAAGCGCCCAACAGAATTTTTTTTTAAAAACTAAATGTACCTGTGTAATTTTAAGAGTAGGTACCAATGTATTTTTGTATATTATATCTGCAGCTGCAACATAATATTTATTATATGTATACGATATTTACATATTATATATGTATAAATACTAGCTGATCTTGCATGACGTTGTCCGTGACAAATTAAAAAATGCCAATAGATTTACTCTGTCTTAAAATTATATACAATAATAGCTAAATAACTGGCTAGTTTCGCCCGTGTGCAGTTTTTTACAATTTTTTTTTTATCAGTTTTTATACTACAGTAAAGTAGATGTCTTAATCCGCCGTAACGAGTATATTGTAACTACTAAACTACCAGAAATTAGCAAAACATTTTATATTTTAGTATTTCAAACTGTTATGAATAATGATAAACAACCGAATCATACTGAACCATATTATATTATTCTATTCTATTCTTATTATTTAATGTTTTTTTTTTTTTTTTTTAATATAGATTTTAGGGTCTTAGCTTCCCTCCCGCTTTTTGCGTCACTAGAAACGAGTAACTAGAGCTACGTTAATTACCAGTACTACAGTGTCTTAGTTATCAATATGACATTATGACGCAACATAGTACGACAGTACGTACTCCAACTGGAACAGGCGATAGGAGTACGACGTATGAAATATCAAATAATAAAAATATATTGTTAAAATTGTTAAATACGTGCAGTAAGAATCGTCTGACGGTGGTGGTGGTGTGGGCACACGATGAGTGTGACCACATCGTGTACCGCTCAACGAACCGGGCCGCACTGAGTACGGTCCCGTATACCCCGCTTCCGTCAAACGTGTACCGTCAGCCGCCGCCGCCAATGTTTGTTGTTCACGTGACCAGAGGGGAGAGCGAGATTCCTGATTGTTTTCTTCAAATTCAATGTAACATAATACTACGTTTACCGACCAGCAGTGTGTCTCGTGACGTCGTTTTGTGTTGTGTGCTGTTGTCGTTCATTTCGTATTCCGTTTGTTTCTTTTAGATAATATAGTTCCGTTGTCTGTTTTGTTATTGTTTCCGTGTACTCGTCTTCCGTTTACCCGTGATCGTCCTCCCAAGTTTTGAAAGTTGAAACACAAGGTTCATTGACGGTAAGAAATCAATATCGATGAGTGTGAATTTGATGATTATTGAGTTTTTAATTCCTAAGACATATAATAATAATTATTATTATCGATTACCCTATTAAGTACTAATATCGGGTGCGTTTGCTAAAGCTAGGTATATTATAATATCATTCGCAAAATTATATGGTCGATCATGGGGAGATATTTTGTTAAGTCTGAGGGGCTGCTCGAAAAGTATAAACATTTGCTGTTTAATTGTTATTTATGTTTGGTACAAGTGATACGGGTAGATTTTAAAACCATTTTTTCCTTTAGGGCGATTAAAACCTCCCCAATATCTACCATTGTAGGTGATTAACCGCAATGTCATCATATAGGTTCGTTGACAGTTCGGGTTTTTTTTTTTTTTTTGATCGACCACGATGCACAAAAGACAAGAAATACGAATTAATATCGTGCGAACGGGTTTACGCAGTCGTCTTAGTAATGTGCTATGACATCAGACAGGTAGTTGGAAGAAAATTATATTATTATTAAACTATAATCCGTAGTGTCTATATACACCTGCTCTAAATCGAGTCGACATTTCTTTGTCTATACACGTGTATACTCGTTTTATTTTTCGTCGTTAAAAAAATATAGTTTTTCCATAACGAGTTCGTAGTATAGTAGTATAATTACACAAGCTTGTTGTTACATACCTAATTATAATATTATCGATATAACTACGATGACGTTGTTTTGTAGCCGAATTGCCCTGCGGGACATAAAATCATCCTACTAACACAGCAAGAGATTTGAATGAACGTCACTAGATTGTCTCACAACTTTCCTCGCAACTTTCAGTTCGAAATCCATCTCGCAACTTTTTATTTATTCTTTTACAAAATCTAGATTTTTGGCTTAAGTTACGTGTTAATCAATGCAATTACTGTTTATTCTTAAGTGTAGATACTGTATTTGTGCAAAATTGCAGAAATCTATGTTCAACATAAAAACCGCTTTAATATTTAATCAAAGGTTATACATTAAATTTAACAGCAGTCTTCTACATTATTTTAATTAATCGTAGAATAAATTTGTGCTAAAATGTTTATTATAAATATTATTACGTCACAAAATACTGTTCGTAATATTATCGTGTGACCTCAATGCTTATGAACTATCATATTATTATGTACTTAACGGATTATTTATATGGCATAGGTATGTATATTCATTGCTATTATCATGTAGATATCCTGGTAGATTTGTTGATAGTAGAAATAATTTACAATAATATAAATCTTCATAAATAATCTAACTACATTTGCAAGTCTAAATTGTCTAAAATTACAAATCTTCATATCATGTATCTATCTGTATTGATTTTTATTTGAAATTCATATTTTATAAAACCTATGATTAAATCGCATATAACTAAAAATTAAGTTAGCAAACTGAATAAAATGTAAATAATTGTAAATATTTTAATGAATAAAACTGTACTTAATTATACTTACCTTCGCACTTTCCTATATACCTACCTATTGTACATAATATGTGTAATTAATAGACAATTTAAAATTAGGTACCTACTTATATTATAAGTATCACCTAGATTTTTAAAATTCAATAGTGTTAAAAAATCGTAATATTGAAAGTCACTGTACACATCTTTGTTCTTTATGATTTATTTGTTTCTTGAAAGTTTAGATCACTGCAAATCATAATATTTTTATTTTTAGGTACCTAGATTAAAAATAATAATAATAACAATAATATTGAACATTTTTAAATTACCTCTGGTTTTTAAAAATAATATCGTGTTGATTAACTCTTATTATAATATATAATCAATAGCTTTGTTTCTCTACTCATAATCTACAAAATAAAAATTCTAATCATTAAAAATACTCTTTATGTTTACATACATCGGCTACATCAAACAATAAGTACAATTATTTGTATAATTAAATGAAGGAATTATTAAATTTTTTTTTAACTTCAGTGCATTTTTCTGTAATATTTATAAATATTAATTAGGTACCTATATTATCAGTAAAATGTACTGGACTAATATGCTTTATAATCATAAATTCACAATAATGGTAGTCTATCAACATATTATCACGTATCTAATTATAAAATAACTGATATCATCAGCTGTTTAATACCTATATATATATACAATATATATAAGAACATCAAAATAGTTATAAAATATAGAGTAATTACTCCTCGAATAAAATTACTCTATGAGCTAAATCCAGGTAGTATATAATATCTTAAAAAGTTGCTAGAAGTTAGAACTAATAGTTATATACTCTGGGTAAAGTTAAGTGTTGTGTTATATAAGGGTTTTGCAGGCCACCCGTGATAAACTTCGTTTAGATCGTAACGGGTTCATATACTGATCAGAATAATATGCGGAGTTGTAAAGTTACATATGAATCGTTTCAAGTGTGAATTTAATATTAGTATGCCTAATTAAACTTTACCTTGTATTACCGACAATATATAAAGTTTAGAATATTGTAATTTGTAGCTATAGTTTGTGTCTTGTAATATTTATTATTATTATCAGCTTTTTACCCTCTCGTACTGCTTAAACCTCGAAGTAAAACTCTAAATAGTTAAAGTGTTAAACCCGTAATTAACTAACTTAGTTATATTAAGTTAATTATAGTTAAGCCAACGTATAATTTGTTCGTAAATATGTTTAGTCTAATAGTCTATAGAATATACACTTCGTATATGGGTTATTTTATCAAACCCAATACGTCTCTTTTTAACAGTTTTTATTTTTCATTATTATTTTAAATAATTTAAAAATCTGTAGATAACACGACAAAAATCATTTTACTCAGTAAGAAATCTATCCATTAATAGTATCTCAAATTGATTGTTATTATTTTTACTTAATTACAATTTTTTGGTTTAGGCGGTCTAAAAGAATGTAATTATCACCAAAATAAAGGTATGATATATTCGCCATCACAAGCAATTAAAAATATGATTTTCAATTCGCACTTAAGTACTTACGTATATGTAATTATTACTACCCATAAATAAGGGCTATTATATAATTCGGAATTGTGATGCCAAAATTGAAATTTTTTATCTTACCGAATCATTAATAAATATGTTCTTAGATTATAACATACGTTTGTCGTGTAATACATATAATATACATATTATATTCGCATTGGCATGTCTATTTAGACATAGGTAGGTTCCTAGATAGACAAAATATGTGAATCTGAGCTAAGAATGCAATGTGTTTTATAGTTTTATATATTATGGTGTATACTGTATTATCGTGAATTAGATATAAAGTTAACCATCTAAAAGTATCTTGGTATCATAAATAAAAGAGTTTCCATCATTATTATTTTGATAGATAGTTTAATAAACTTAGTTTTTGCGGTCAAATACCAACTAAATATAGACTTAAAAATTTAAAAATTATTAAAATGCTGATTTATATGCTTTATGCGTCTTAAATAATATAGGATAAAATTAATTTAAATGTTTTATTTTTATTGTTAATTGTAATTTGTAGGTATGAGTAAGATAATTTATTTAGTTAATAATTAAAACAGTTATCATACAAGTTATACTGGTTTTCCCACCAAATATGAATATTCGCATTTAGCTGTCTATATAGGTATGCATTTTTAATTCTGGAGTTGGAGTTAATTCGATTTCATCAATTGAATTAAATAATTTATACGAATTATTCAAAGGCATTTATATGAGAATTAACGATTGTATGTAAATGGTAATAGATAAATATGTAAGGTAATATAAGTAGGTAATATAAATTTCACAAGTGCTAAAAAGAAACTATAGGGTCAAATATATGTTAAGATTTAAAGCGTATTTGTCTCATATTATGAATATTGTGAATATTCACGAAAATTATTCATTCAAACAAAACAAAAATTAAACAAAAAAATACAAATATAAAAACCATAACGGGATTTAAACCTACTTTCAACAGGAAAGTTTTTAAATCATTTAAATATTTTTAGGTACTTATAATAACTATTTTTATACAAATTATTAGATAATTATCTTTTATATTAATTTATTTTAAATCTAAACTATTGTAATGATTTATCTGATTACTTTTAATGAACTAGAATTTTCTTTTCAGATATTTTATTACCTATGATTTATGATATTAATAATATTCAATTAACTTAAACTAATTGTATAATATCCAACATTTAAATACCTTATTGCTTTATAGTTATTTTATATTATTATAGAATATAGCCAATTTAGGTCACTTATTAGTTATTACTAATTATTAGTTATAACTTATATATTATAATGTATAATAATTTTATATGATATAGAATCTATATATACTATAGATGATGATTTAAGTTATTTTATAAAGTACTTTAAAAAATGTATTGTCTTTACGGTCTTATATCAATAGCGAATAGCAAAATATTGTCTTTTTTAATACATTGGAACTAAGCAATTTTAATAATTATATAGGTACCCGTAATTTATAAATATATAAAAATAATATTATTTTTTAAACAACAAGAACAGTTTATTTATATTGAATATGTAAAGTTGAAATAGTTAAATAAATGATAATTAATATGAAAAATAATTCAGTATCTAACTCGTGATTGAATGAAAAATATAGCATTTCTGCCATCAGGTATATTATGGCCGATGTACTCATTAAAATCGAAATTAGTATACCATTGTATCAATATAATCTTATTTATAAAGTATATGAACATTACTCTTAAAACAATTTTTTTATTAATAATATCAATAGTTTGTTTAATATTTTCAGTTTCATGTTAACATCAAAATTTAAACTTCAGTCATTAAGTTTAAAATATTTACACATTCTTTACTAAGACAATACATTTATTTATATTATTTGTATTCCTGAATTATTTATCAAATTTAAATATACAAATAATAGCCCAGTAACTTTTTTTGTGATAATGCGTGTTTCTTATTAGAGTTGAGATAAACATAAACATTGTATTTTAAAAGCCAAAAGGTATACTAATGTTTTAAGGTCATGAATCATGATGGATGATAAACGACTACTATATTATAATGTCCCTATTGTCTATCCCACCAGGCACCAACTAACTTTAATCTCACTTGTTATTTTGGTACATTGTACATTGGAATATCTATACTAGGATAAAGTAGTGTCGTGGACACATAATATTAAATTATTAATGTATAATATAATAAAAACATGTTTTTTTAGTTAGGTTAGGTTAGTTATACTATTTACTTGTCTTTTACCAAGATCGATTTTGACGTAAATAATTTTACTAACAAAATATTAATTGATAAAATATTTGACAATATTTAATTGTATTTATTGTTTAATTTAATGATTTGAAATAAATTTTACATATTATTTTGTATTATGTATTATTGATTCTATACGAAGAAACTTGTCTGAACCAAATTGTTTTAATTCTGAGAATAATCGACTAGATTAAAGTGTTATTTTTAAATTTGAAAATATATTTTCTGTTGAGGTACTTTTTTCATTTTTATTATTTTGTGAATGTTTATGAATAATTGAT
>VUJU01001094.1:45031-68436 GCA_009835225.1 Aphis craccivora
GATGCGGCCTGTAGGAAGTCTTCTTCTTTCAAATAAAAATATATTTACCAAAATCCGACAATTCTACAAGGCCTGAGAATTATTCCCGTGAAGTCATTTTTTTCGATATAATACACCCTATCAACCCCCCTTAAATAGGTATCGGGTAGTAAATTAGTGGAAAAGTATTATAACTAAGGTGATAACTCAAATGCAAAATTTAATTTTCAAATTTTGTAGAATTGCGGAAAATTTAAAAAACTGGCACCGGGCCCCTTAACAAAGCGTATGAGGAGAGCTAGTAGGTAATAATTTTAAACATATATTTTATCTTTAAATGTGAGTATATAAGAAACTGTGAATGTAATTTTGGCCCATGTTTATTTTTAATTTTTGAACTACTGTTTTACTTAAGCGTACCCATCCGATTTAGTGTAAACAGCCGGCGTAGTATACCTAATGATATCGTTTTTGTTCCGCACGCGCGTGACATGGTTGTATCGCTAGTGCGGCGAATCAAGAGAGGCCCATAAATAATAAAATATGAATAGGTCACATACCCTCTATGGTTATTCTTATTACTATCGCACGTCTACTTGGAAAAAGTGATAGGTATGCTTTTTTATTATTCTATGAAAAATTTCCCTACTTTGACTTTTTTTTAAATGTACAATATAAAATATTGTGTACCTATGACCTGTTTTACATTTTTAATACAAATTTTGTTTTGTACTTATTCTTACGGATTTGCCTAATTTCCTTACAGACATTTTAATTGATAACTTTGAAAAATGCTCACATACTAAACGATAGTGTTGAATCGTCTTTATGATAAGCTCAGCCAATCACACACTGGATGGACCATACTTAATGAAAATAAACGTACCTATACTAATACATAATACTTATATAATGGTTAGGAGTGGTTAGGTATAGAGAGCCTAAATAATAACCTATCTAGGCTCTCTAGTTAGGTAGTATAATTTTATTTTAAAACACTGTTATTTTTTATGTAATAAATTAATATTTGACTGTTAAAATGATAACATTAGTTGAATAATGTCTAGAGCACTCAACCATGGTTTTAACAATACGATTTGATTTCAAATAAGTGATAACATAATGAAGATACAATAGAAAGTTATACAGGCACTTTTGTAAGGCAGAATATTCTACTCTTTCAGCACCTTAATGTTTAGTACTTAGCAGAACAGCCGTCTTATCTATTCTTTTAATCTTTGGAGAAATCTAACATTATAATATTATTATATCGAAATAAATGGTATAATAGTATAATCAGAATAATATAAAAAACTTTGGATGGTTGATAGCATTAATTTTTTTGACCTTCTTTGGAACGTATTAACAATTAAAGATCATCGGAGAACCCTCGAATTATAAGAAAAAAACGTGTACCTATTTATAATAAATTCGATATAGACTTAAATTTTGCAAATTGTCGAACATTACAACGTTTCAAAAAATTAAAAACATATTCGATTATCTAAGTATTATTATTTTTATTTCCATGGGTTCTATGTCCTATATTCTTCATTGTTAGTGAATCGTCCATCACGTAGTGCTATTATTAATTATTATATTATGACATTGTCTTGACGTTTTTTTTTCATTTAACTTTTTACTATTATTCTTACCTATGGTTTTTACGGTTAATGGTTTTAGTTTTCGTTTTTTGCAAAACACCCATGTATAATAATAGTTTGTATAAAAATATTAAGAACGACAGCGATTCTATATTTCTATGTTATGTACTTTGAAAACTATTAACCAATTATCTAGGTATGAAATTATTAATTAAGAATATAAAAATTTTGAATTATTCTATTACATAATACTTTGTTTATTAAACATGCTTGATTGTATATGTTAAACGATAATAATCAGTATTTTTTTGGAACGTTGAGAAATTGTAACCTGATCCAAAACAATAATAATATGGTTCTTCCTTGGGTTCTTCTTTATAATATTATAAAGTACAGTAACGGATTATGATATTCATGAAGTTAAAAAGGTGTAATTAGATGATGTCTGATTTTTATCGGAGTTTACAGAAGAGAAATTTTAAATTTCTTTTGCTTATATGCCTACATCAAATAGTGTTGTAAAACTTGTATTTATAAATTGTACCTATTGTATATTATTATTTGGTTTAATTTAAATACACTTTATTATCATAAGTTATATACCTACCTAATGAAGAGCATCATTAATATTATCATTATTACAATGTATACAAATATTTTACTATTTATTTGGTATGAGTTTAATTAATTGTTTTATAGAATAAATTCACTAAAAAATATTCAAAGAGTCGATATTGATTAAATTAAATTTTTTATAATGTCATAAATGCTTATAAGAATTTATATTAAAATATTTCATTACATTATATAATACAAATATTAAATTATCTCGTTATAATATACACTATTCATGAGTAAATACATACCTAATATGTATATAATGTTATTAAAGTCATAAAACAATAGTTTTAATTCTGTTTAAAATATTATACAGACAAATCTATTCATATAGCTCTTAGTAAACAAAATAAGAAAAAAAGTGATCAGCTTTTTAGTCTCGTGTGTTTATTTTTGTAATCATTTACATATTTTTTACATAAATGATTCTAGAAGCAAATATTTTTATCTTTTTTTTTTTATATATAAAACTGTGGAATGTAGAAAATAACACGCGCATTATGTTATTCTAAACAAATTTGCTTTATTCGTCTTTGTTTAATTTAAGTTGGTATTTTAATATTAATATAAGAATATAGTAATCTTAAAAATAATTACTATTTAGTATTTATGAAATAAACTATAGTTGTGTTCTATAATAATTATATTATAAAATACTTTGGTACCTACTATTCGTTATAAGTTATGACACGATTGTAAATTATCATTGTAGAAGTAGATATCTACTTGTTTTTGATACTAAGTTATTATATTTTTTATGGATATCGACTTCTTTAAATTCCGCTATACTTTGTTGACTAAAAAATGTATTTAGACTTGATATAGACACTTATTGTAATGAAAATATTAAGTTACGTATTATGTTACGATAGATATATTTATTACTTTCCAAACCAATTTGTTCATCTTACATCTACCAAAAACCATTGTACCGTAAATATATCTAATTATAGTCTAATTTATACCGTAAATAAAGTTAAAAATACATCACATCAATGATTGTGTGTACTTACTAAAGTGGCATAATGCATGATATCATGATGACGTAAATATGTGATGCATATTCTAACCTATGATTATAATAATTTATAACTATACCGGAAGTATTATAATTAATAGTTCATGTCATTTATTTTCGATAGTGACTTGACTAGTGACTATACGTCTACACATAAAAAACAACAAAGCAGAGCTTTAGATAACTTATGTGTTAATATTGTATTGCACTTAGTATCTTCATAGATGACTGTAGGTAGTTTTTGGATTCTTTTTTTTTTTTGAAAACCGTTGACGATTTCTTCCTACGCTTGGATTAGATGATATGCATCATAATATGCACAACATAACACAACAAATATAATACAACATACCGTAAACAGTATTGCTATAGGTATACTATTATAATATTTTATTCAACACTTACTATCGTAACTATAACTCAGTATTCGAGTGTAATAACCTTCGAGTGGCCCGCGTAAACTAAACGATTGCTTGTGCTATATTGTAATATACTGCACCGTTGCAGACCGCAAAATTCATAACAATCCATCGTCGTAAGAATAACTGTTGTAGTTAGGCGCGTGTCATGCGAGAACGTCTCTTTCCATCTCCATCATACGTATAATTTATTATAGGGACTTTACATTATTAGTATTATATAATTTAATTGTTGAGTTTACCCTAGTTATAGTTGTGCTAATTCTAATGCACTCTAATAAAATTTTAGGTTTGTTCTTATATAGTATATATAGGTACCTATTAATTTGTTTTCACTGTTTTAATTGTTTTTATCTTACTATATTATAATCTGCAGGTATATTTCTCTCACACGGTGTGAATTTAAGAAAATAAGCAATAATTGTTTATTTAATTTGTTTTTCTGCTGAGTTTTAATAATTACCTTATATCTTCTAAATATGCTTATATTTTTCAGGGTATTTTTCAATGAACATTTTATTTTTTATGTATAAAAAAAAAAAATACATTATTATTAATCACTTCATTCATTCAGAATCTAATTTGTACTCAAAAGTACTGCAGTATTGGTTATTTAACTTAAATATATGAGTATAAAAGAAGTTTTAAAAATACAATATTTTTTCAATTGTGTGAAACGTTTATGTGATCATATTATATTAGTTAAGTTTGTGGTTAAAATTTTTTTTTATTATTGTTATTTATCATAAGACATGAGTACACAAATTATACGTAAAAAATAGTAATTTTAAATAGCATAATTATAAGTAAAATTGTAAATTCATAATGATCAGATAGGCAGTAAACAATATAAATAAGTAAAAAAAAAAAAATTAATTATTTTAAATAATCGACTTTACACAAAAACAATCTATGTATATAATATATGAATAATTTATCATGAAATTTTAAATAATATTAAAAAAAACACCCATTTGTGACACTTATCTATGAACTGTTTGATTTGTTATAAATAATTGATATGGGATCTTGAAATCGTTGGTATTGAAAAGAATGACAAGAAGATGTTTGGTAGTGAGCAAATTATCTGTAATTTTCATTAGTTAAATTAGTTACGAGGTATTCATATTATTTATATATTCCGATATTCGTGTCACTTTATCGACCAAAAATATGGAGAATCAAAATTAATATTTGATGACACGTGTTTCTTATCTATAGTATGCTATAAAAGTTCTTCTATAGTGATGTACTGTAACATAATAAATCACGGATTAATTTAAAATGAATGACATAAATGTATCTTTGATTAATTTATAATACATAATTATTATATACCTCATTATATACATACGAGTATTATAAACTATTATGTATATGATTCGATCATGAAATTATTATATTACTTATTCACGAAGCTTTATTATGAAATTTGCTAATTAACTAAATGTAAGTGTGTTTGTTAAAGAACTATATTGGCTATCCTATTCTTGAGTATGGATGTGTTATTTAAAATCGTTCTACTGTTAACGGCGTAAGGCAAATTAAACGAGTCTATAATAAATTTTACGTTTTTTTTTACTAATGTTTTAAAAATTCACTATTCACCTCGTGACTACTTACCAATAGAAAATCGATTTAACTTTTTCTTGTTGGCTGGGAAAATACGAACTGTTGGATATGCCAGTTCGCTCTTGCTACCATCTTTAGTCCAACATATCCAGTTGGACAATCACGTGTTTTGGTGTGATCCGAGGAAGGGTATAAGATACCACAAATGGCACATTGAGCTGGAAACAAATGTATGTACAAGTGCGGCCGTATTCTTGGCAGTGAAATTGTTTTGGGTTTATGAGGTTCTTCACCTTTTACTTTAGTATAATATATACAGAGTGATTTACCAAGTATGCTCATTGCTCACCTTCCTTTTTCTTAAATATTCCAATTATTTAAAATCTAATATTTGAAATGTTTAAGTAGGTATTCATAAATATAATATAGTTCTTATTTAAGGAGTGTTCTGTGAAGATTAAAACAAATGATATTTTGTTTTCAAATTTGAAAGCCTTCCCCCTATTTTAAATGTTAATTATTTGACGGATAATTTTAATGTATCAAAATTCAAACGAGTAGATTTTGAGTTACTTTATGTATTGAGGATAATATATCTGTGGTGATGTATACTTGAAAAATATGAGAGTTTTAATGATGACTTGAAAGTTGAAAATTTTAGTAATTAATATTATAGTAAGTTAATCAATATTAATAATTTATTTTAAAAAAGAATGATTTAAGTTTATTAAATACTTGATTCAATATTTCATTTATTGTTTATTTTTCTTAAATTGTTTTTGTGGACTATTTTTCTTAATATATACATTAATAATTGATAACTACTCGTTTGAATTTTTAATTTTATACTTAACCTTTTTCAAAATTTAAAAAATATATATATCCACTTAATAATTTACAGTAAAAAATAGGAGCATTCATTTGAAAAACAGAAGCTTATAAAATCATAGAATTCATCTTAAATTATACAAAAATCTCAACAATTTTAAAATATGGTTTTGAAGTAAATTTAAATATTTTAAAAACAAGAATTTGAATAAATTCATTATTTAATAAAAAATAAAACGACCATGCTTGATATGGATCATCCTGTATAATCGAGAATTACTAATGAAACATTTATTGTGACTTCATAATTTTTATGTTGATAGATACCTAATAGGATAGTGGGTTTTTAGTGGTTTTATGAAAGACCAATTTCTTAACAACGAGCAATAAACATTGAATTTATGTTTTTATGACATTGATATCGGTAGATGCATGATAAATTATTTACTTACTACGGTCGTGTTTATATAATACTATAATCTATCAGATTAGGACAAAATTAAGTTTGATTCCTATAATGTTAAAGGGGTAAAGTCTATGATTTGGGTACCCACTCTTGTGGTTGCTGTGGTATCGCAATTTAATAATTATCTAGATTCTAGATAATTGCGTGCACACTATTGGACAGTTTATTTTTTACACAACTATACGACGGCTGTTGTACACGTGCGGACGTAATATGTTAACAGAATGTCTCGACCGAACGGATGCATTTTTTCTTTTATAATATTACAGTAGGTACGTCAGTACTCGTTTGCTAAAGTTAGATTATTCCTATACTTAACATAATATAAACTTGGTGCGCAATTACAACATCGCATGGTGCAATCAATCCATAGATTGCTATTATTGCGTTGTATACATCACGTACGAACATCGATATAAGAAAGTGCAATACAGTTATATCTCGTCGATCGATGTGTCGCACAGTATGACAGAAACAATTACTGTGTGATGTAGACCTAACCTATACAGTATACACATGTCCTATACCCACCTATAATATTATTTATATGTAAGTACTAAGTAGTCAAAACGGTTAGGTGCCTGAGGAATTATGTAGTTTAGTATTACTGCAAGACCTATATTATATTGTTCGTGGTATTATGTTACGAGTAAAAACAATTTGTGTCTTTTTTTTATATTAACCTGTGTTTAGTTAAGTCTTGTTTAGTCAAATGCAGTGACATTTCGATGATAATTTTAGCTACTTGCATAATTTATATTTCTTAGTATTCTTTATAAGACAGTTATTTCTATTACCGATATTATAAATAATATTTAAAAAAATATGAAGAAAAAATTGTTATACTTCTATCAAAATGTATTAAAATATATGACATGTTTGATGTTCATTACGCTGGGTCCAAATGTAAAAAAAATATAATCATAACTGTATATTAAGTGTTACAACTTATAATATAGGTATTATACATATTGTATATTTTAATATATTTATTAATAACATATTTTAAATTATAAGCTATCTATTATATACTTAGTTTAAGTAATATCATTCGTTTATTACACGTACTATACCGTCTATACCTATATGATTTTATTCATAGTAGGTTGGGGACAAACAATCACATTTATTTGTTTACTTATGTATATTTTTAGAATAAACTTATTCACCTAAACAATATTTTTTCGTGGACACTTAGATTTTATTGTTGGTTATTTTACAATTTGTTTATTATTTTATAATTTGTTTGGTCTTTAACGGATTTCCTTATTCTAAAAACTGATAAATTTAGTTATTGTGATTGGTTTGTTAGCATATCGCTTCATTAAAGAGTTATCGTACGATATATGATTGACATTTCAAAACAAATGATTTTATAATATATAATTTTTTTATGTAATACATTATATGTATTATAATAGTTGTACAAAAAAAAAAATTGATGTTTTATGAATTATAATTAATAATGTAATTACCGTTTTAACCTTATTACTTCGCATTTATTATGTATTACACAATACTATTAACATAAGTGTAAAAAAAAAAACAATTGTGTATCTACTCCCGCACGAAAAAGTGAATTATTATCATACACTATTTTCGTTGATCTGATAACGTAAAGCAGACACGCTATATTTAAGAAATTGAAAATATGATTTAATTCACTAATTTATTTTAAATTGCTTTGTTATTTTTACAGATACATAAATGAACAATCATTTGATCAATCACCACCATGTTAATTGATAATTTTCATCAAACGTGATCGGTGATAATTATCCATCATGATACGTTATTCTAATTTGGGTATATACGCTGTGGCGTTGTTACTAGCCCACCTGTGTTATTCAGCTCAATCAGAAATTGAACTTAAAGGATCTAATGTTTGTACCAGATTAGAAACGTAAGTGCATTTTTATTTAAACATTTATCTATAGTTTAATGATTTAAGCATATATTGCTATTAAATAAATTCCTTGGATTGAACATTTGACTTGATATTATTTCATATAAGTTGATGGAAGTTACTATGAAATTAACAAAAATGTTACTTAGGCGCGACCATGTTTAATTATTTAATAATAATTCATTAAATTTAATGATTGACTAAATTAATTATTTTTCTAAAGTATAGAATGTACAATTAAAATGTTTTGAATTATTCTATAAAAATGAATTAATCTAGTATTAAATTCAGAACAAAGTGAGGAATGCAGTGCTTATTTTACTGCAGCTACGTAATTTATTTTATTTATTAGCTAGTTAGTGTTTCTATTGTTATTTATTCTAGAAGTAAGACTATTTATACTTAAGTTTCGATTGAAATTTATTATCGAATGGGAATATTTTTTTAGTTTTTACTTTATTAGAGCTTAGAAATTAAGATATATTTAGGTATATTATTCGAATTTTTGAAATGAACATATAAATTATGAGAACATTTTTTTCTTAGTTTTTATATAAACAATTGCTAGACCATGGAATGTATTAAAGTTCATGCATAATAAAGTCACGTTATACTAGAAAAATAATATTGTTATAAAATAACTTTATTTTTTTTTTAATAATTAACATTTAATATTTCTATTAAAATAATTTGTTTTTGATTAATTAATAATTATATACCTGCTATTATTCATACTATTATAGTTATTTGCATGTTTATAATAATAGTAATAATAATATAACTAAATAAACCATAATATGGTTACAATTTTTCATACTGCAGAAAGTAAATTTTTTTAACTTGGGAATGCGTGTTAATGAATACAAGTACTATTTTGATTTGTGGTGCTATCTAAAATTTATAATCCGTATTTTTTAATTTGTTATCGGAAATGTTAAGAAACGAAATATGTAGGTACATAATGTTTTTAACTTATAATTTACGTTTAAGTATGTGTATACAAACATCTTTATAATTTTATATTTCTTTAAATATACCCTTTATAAAAACATAATTACTAGGTAAAATGACTTATAATTATTTAGTTAATATTATATTTATAAATTTTATAAGACGATAGTTTTTATACTCTATTAATGTAAAACTTTTATTTATTATTGTAACATTTTTTCTTAGGTATAATGTGACGGTCAACGTTACTGAATTGAAACCATACCAAGTACGAGAGTCTTATTTTTGTTTTACGGACTTCAAACTAAAATGTTCCAGATACCGAATTGTTATGAAATCGATTGTTTCGCAGCAGGTAAATTCATATAAAAATCTAAATTTTTGCATAATCAATACAATTTATAATTACAGTGCACTTTTAATATTTATTTTAGGTTTGCAATACTTAATACCTCAATAGTTACTGTTTGTAGATATTCATTTTTTAATTAAAATAATATTATCTGTTTAAAAAAAAAAACTTTAATTTAAGTAATCAACTACATAACTAAATTAGTAGTATTTTATGAATAAAAACGTTAAAATTTATCTTAAAGCTTATAATGTATAAATTATATGAATTATGATTTATCTTGTACAACATAATTATACTTTTGGTATAATATATAGGTAGTAGTAATACTAATAGATATCGACTCAGTTAGAAAATAGTTCAATTAGGTAATTAAACTTATAAGCTACAGGATTTATTTTTTTAAATATTTCAATAATGCATTACTATAAAGTACAAACAATTAGTTTGTAAATTTTGTTTATTATGTTTACTATACCTATTATAATAAAATATGCCTACTGTTTTGTGACAGGAAAACATTTTTATAATCATTTAAAATAGTTCTAGCTATTTAATTATTACTCTCTGCTTTAATTTTGTTTTTTATTGATATTCTTTTAACAGAAATTTAAGTACTTAGCTCAATATGTTATATTTTTTTTTGGCTAATAACATATATTGTAATTTTTATTCAATTACTTGATTGCTTTATATTAGTTGTAGACTTCAAATTTTAATATAGATTACTCTTATATTTGGTTTTATAATCCCACTTGAGTTACTCGAGTGTTATGTCTTATGCATACAAACTAAATTAGTATGTATATTTATATTTCAACTTTAAAAACTTTTTCAACTATTTTTTGTGTACGTGAATTAATACTTAAACTTAAACTTAAACTTAAAAATTACTTTTTCCTTAATTTGTATTTGTAAAATTTCTTTTAATACTTTAAATTTAATTGAAAATTTTAATTTACATTTTGTTTTTGTTTTTTATAATATTTTTAGTACATTTGTCATGAACTATTATTTTATTAAATACATTGTTTATACTGTTATATATTAACAGTTTGTTAGTTTTTAATTGTAGATACTCTCTGCGAGTCTTGTTTGAATGAATGAATAATTTTATGTGTATTACATTTATTTTAGGTCTTAGAAAAAAAAAAGCCCGTTGAAGAATGCTGTGAAGGATTTGTTATATCGCCAAATAAAACTAATTGCATTCCAGTTTGTCAGAATAACTGTGAACATGGTACTTGTACGTCTCCAAATATTTGTAAATGTGATGACAACTACGGAGGACCTTATTGCAATAAAAGTAATAATGAATAATACTAAAAATATTATCAGAATCTATAAGTATAATTTGTTCATGTGTAGCATGCCCAACTGGAAAATTCGGCGAGTTCTGCACAGAAAATTGTCAGTGTGAAAATGGTTCACCGTGTGATCCATATGATGGGCAGTGCAAATGCTTAGCAGGTTGGACAGGAGTTGACTGTTCAGAGAAATGTTCGCCCCATAACTTTGGCATCAACTGTGTCGAAGAATGTCCTTGTAAAAACGGTGCTATATGTGATCCAGTCACTGGAAAATGTGACTGTCCGCCAGGATTTAGAGGTCCACTGTAAGTACAAAATTTTGAGCATCAAGTTATTATTTTTTCTGGGAACAGACCAATACAATTTTATCTTTAACTTTTTCTACAATTTGTTATGCATTTAAACGAATCGTGAAAATGGTATTTCTGAAAATAAACCAGATGTTTATTATAAAATATATTATTAATCCCAATTATAGATGTGATCAGAGATGTCCTTCTGGTCGTCACGGAGATGAATGTCAGAGTGAATGTAAATGTCAGAATTCAGGTAGTTGTGATCCACAAACTGGTCATTGTTTATGCTCTTCCGGATGGACGGTATGCAACATTCAAATATTTATTTAAAAATATCACATTCTAAAACATAATTTTAATAAAATATCCTTGATGAGAATTAAATATGCAATGATTTCCGTTTAACTTGTTCTTTTTCTTATCGTTAAGGTTTATTGATTATTATCCATTAGATTGTTAAATGCAATCAGACCGGAATAAAATCCATGATTATTTCACTGTGTCAAATAGATAAATAACATTGATATTTTTTTTATAAATAATTTATAGCATGCAACATCAAGTTTTTTATAAGATTAGGTACTAAAAAAAAAAAAAAAAAACAATTGAAAAGAAAGTATTTAAAAGTAATTAGATACTTATAAATTTATTTATTTGGGTTTTTACCTTTAGAATATATAACAAAATAAGCACTATTAAATTGGAGTTAATTTTATTGAATATACATTATACATAGTTAAAACTATTTTAAAAACTAACCTTAATTTAATGTTAAAAATTAAGTGTGTTTATTTTTTTTTTTATTGGGAAAATGGTTAGTTAACTAATGATAATATATAAAAAAGAGTATAACAAAATTAATTAGATCGCTACTGTTATATAAATACCATTGATAAGTTTGAATCTCAAAATATCTTTGGATAGGATAAAACAAATAATACATTACAATAATACAATTTTATTTTTAGGGAATGGTGTGCGGAGAAAAATGTGAGCCCGGAAAGTGGGGAGTTAATTGCAGTAAATCGTGTGATTGTTTTAATGAAGGTAATTGCCATCATATTACTGGACAATGTCAATGTATGCCTGGATATTATGGTGAAAAGGTAACGAATATTTTTTTAAAGTCAAATTTCAAACATCTAATTTTTATGTTTTGGTTTAGTGCAAAGATATTTGTCCGGAAGGAATGTATGGTCCAAATTGTTTGAAAAATTGTAATTGTCCAGAAAACTCTTACTGTGAACCAAAACATGGAAAATGTATATGTGAAAAAGGTTGGAAAGGTGATAAATGTTCCAAACGAATATGCCCAGATAGTCTTTATGGAGAAAGATGTGACAAAATATGTCAGTGCGTTGTAGAAAATACCAATTCGTAAGTAAATGTCTTAAATGTTAATAGATTTACTGTGACGTATTAAAACAAAAAATAGTCTAGAATTGTAAATTAGCGTCAGTGAACCACCTCCTATCAAACCGTCAAGTTTCGTATACTTTAACCCCCTCTCATATTACTTATTGTATAAATTGTATAACAGAGTTCATATATATTCTTGTTTGCTCCAATAAAAAAATAAAATATTAAATTTAGGTGTCATCCTTGGAAAGGAACCTGTGATTGTGTAGCTGGTTGGGATGGTCCGACGTGCTCTAGAACATGTCCTTTGTATACTTATGGCGAAAAGTGTCGAAGAAAATGTGATTGCTACAACAACGCACAATGTTTGGCTAATAACGGCACATGCATATGTGGTCCTGGTATGTTATAAGTCAATAATTCTCGAACATTACGGCCCCTAGTATATCAATTATATGTTTATTAATCTTTTTAATTTAATAATATTTTGACTACAGTTAACAATTTGATAAATTGCGTTTGTATACTCAATCTTTTAAAATTAGTTTTGTTAATAAATTGAATAAATAAAAACAAAATTGAGTTTATAATATTAGTTCTACAATGCATGTTTTTAAATACTATACTAGGTACGTTCTTTTAAACGATGATATTTTTGACGTACTTACGTACATAATTTACTTTGTCATTTTAGTTGGATAATAATCTAATTGTTATTTTAGGTTATCGTGGGCTCTTGTGTAACGTAACTTGTCCTGAAGGTACGTTCGGTGAGAACTGTAACAATCAGTGCCAATGTAACAATGGAGCCAAGTGTTCCCCTGAATCTGGTATGTGCTTATGTCCTCCTGGGTGGAGAGGGCAGCAATGTGATTTGCCGTGTGAAAAGTCATTTTACGGGGAAAATTGTAAACACGAATGCCAATGTAAAAATGATGCAGCGTGTAGTCCCATTGATGGTAAATACTAAATACTAAAATAATTATATAATATCACATAAGAAATATTTTTTATTTTAAATAAAATATAAAAATGTTGAGGATATATTCATATTTTTTCTATGATCAAACATATTTGTCTATTACTTACTAATAACACGTCATAACCGTGTTTTATCACGTATTATGGTATTATATATCAATATAATTACATTTATTTATCTAAATAAGTAAGGTGTTAATTAGAATTTAAAATGGTTTATAAAAAAATATTGGTTCATAGAAATTCAACAATGTAATATATATTATTATAAAATTTAAAGGTTAAATCTAGAATATTGTTAAAAATTTGAAGTAGATTTTATTAATGTATTTAGATTTCTCCAAAAAATGTCTTATGGTAATTGGTTTTAAATGGCTTAATGGTTATTTTTAAATTACGTACTGTTTTTAGATTAGTATAAAAAGCTCCCTACCTATATTACGTATATCTAGATTTTAAATTGTTAATATCAATTAATTTTAATTTCAAATAAAAAAAAAAATCGAGGATACTATTATCAAAATAGTTCACACTTTAATAGATATTATAATATACTAATATAATATTCACATATCATAATATTTGTACAGTGAAAACTGTCTAATGCGGAATACCATAGAACTTACCAAAAAAATTCCGCTTTATTGCTTAATACGGAAAAATTCATCCGGCATATAAATTCATAAAATTTGTTCATACTACAAAATTAATTTATAACATTTATAATTTTTATTTTTAAGTTGGAGACTTTTTATAAATTTAATTTATTACATTACTTTGTATAACATATTTAAGATTAATTATATAATTATTTTATCACAAAATTATTAGTAATTTATTAATATTACATACGTATGAAAGTTGGAAATTAAATTTAAACATTTAGCTTTTCCAAAAATCATGTATATTTTTTTATGTTTTGTTACTGTTGTTGCTATTTTTCCTTCTGTATGTTGTTTAATCGAAGAAATTTCACAGCTATACATACGGATAAGTTTATATCGCAGATACAATAACCAAAAATGCAAATTACCCAACTAATGTATGTAGTGCAGTTTTATCTTAATTATCGTTTTACGATGTACCTACATACTCACATCAACGTAATGTGATGCGTTTCATATGTCCGGCTTTGAAATGGAAAGTTTTTACTTGGATGGGACCTACAAAATCGTTCCGTTTCCGTGTTTAGTAAGGTTCCGTTTTATTGAGGTTCAACTTCTATATAAAACTATAAGAACATGTCGGGACTATAGAAAAATTTTGTATTGTTCTGGATAGTTTTCTGTTTCATTCAGGGTCCGTATTAGATTGTTTTCACTGTATAATATTATACGTATAGTAACAATTGAAAAATATTTATGACAGTAAATATTAAATTCGACTTAGTGAGTATAATAATAAACGTCCCATTGATGGATATATGTTTATTAATTGAGTTGTTTAACTATTACGACAAGTTTGCCTAGCTATAATACATCTATTATAAAAGTTCTCACGCTAAACGTATGAATGTTAAAATAATTGATAGTTTATTTTTATTTAGTATATCATATTATTATATTAACCACATAACATTTAAGTTCAACATTTTTATAATAAATTAATACCTAATTAATTTGTGTGTAGTGTTCTTCAAATTGTGATGTCAATGGTATTTTAGTATTTATAAATACAATTAAATACAAGAAACGTAAAATCAATATTTTAAGTATATTACAATATTCTGAATAGTATGTACATAGATAATGAATTGTATTGATGTATCTTATGACTGTAAATCGTTTTCTTATCACTATTTTTCATGTCGATTTTTTTTGTAAGATTTGTTGGCTATGCATCATTCGCATTTCATTTACCTTACGTCAAATTATCTTACATCATTTTCACATCAACATATTTAATAATATAACTGAAAGAAATTAGGAGCACTGAAAACCTCATAACTCTTAGATCAACATTTGACTTTATCGTATTATTAAATTTTCAAATATTGTGTTGGAAAATTATGCCAATATTAAATTAATTAAATTAAGATTAAAAAATTGAAATGTACGTGTGACTTATAATTACCACTATGACTATACTACATTTTAATATGTGATGTTAAATTTATGCACTTTTTAAAAATTGTAATAGTTTAAAGTTTATCTTTTTATTGTTCAATAATATATTGATACGAAACAATGTACGATATATTAGCTCAGATAAACAAATAATATATACAATAATTACTGGCCTACTTTATTTCTCAAAGTGTTGTAACACCTCGAAATTCGCTATTATTAAAAGTGAATAAATATATTTGTTTTATAGATGATCAATTTACTTTTTAAATGTATTCATTTTTTGTCAATTGAAAAATGGTTTAGGTTTTCAAGAAACTTATAACTTTTTTACTAAAAGATTTTTAGATTAATATTGGTATTTTATCTTGGTTTATACGAAAAATGTTTATTTTTATAGTTTAGGAGTATGAGATATAATATGTAGTTGGTTTGGAAAAAGATTCCGAAGTGATCATACGATTTTAGTTTATTTCTAAAATTTAATTTAGATTTATTATATGTGAGGCTTTCTTGTGTTTCGGTTTGGAATTTTCTGTTGAAGAAATTGCTGTTTCTAAAGTTAAATATTTTTTTAATACTGGACATTATTTTTAATTTCTGGGTAATTTCCAAGGCAGAGTACATACGTATATATATTTTTTTTTTTTTTATAAAAAGTATGAAATTTGGCACAATATATAACTTTTATTGATATAGTAGTAGAGAAAGTAAGATTTTGTATGTCCATAATCTTGGCGGTTTATAATACACTGGAGGATTGATTGCCTAATCATGGGGCTCAATTCTTATCTTCGTTTTTCAAAATTAATTTAATTTAAAAATATCATTGTTATTTAATTATAATTTAAGCCTCTAAATCAACAAAAAATAAAAGCAATGGTGGTTCTATTTGATTATGCACGAAATTGGTCATATTTCTGGCAAAACAAAAAAAAAAAACAAATTTTGTTGCGAGTAATTCATTTTTTATGAAATTTATCGGTGTTATAAGATGTTATTCATATTATGAATAACGATGGAATAAGGTTTAAGTTAGTAGATAGAGAAATCTGTTCATTTTTTATATTTTAAGTTTATAAACTCAAAATTTAATTGCGAAAATCGTCTTCTTTTTAAGCATATAGTAAGCTATGAAGTTCATCGAATATAGGCGGTGCGTGTGCCTAATTTCATGATGCCTATTGCTTAGTAATAATAAATTACAACTATCATTGTCTGTTGTATTTAATCGTTATAATCGTTTAAATGTTTCAGGTACTTGTACATGTCAACCGGGTTTTACTGGTGATAACTGTGATTCGGCTTGTCCGCCTAAGACTTATGGCCGAGACTGTATGCAGACTTGCGAGTGTAACTGGGAAAATACAGCATCGTGTAACCCAGTAACTGGTGAATGCAAATGCATCGAAGGCTGGAACGGTAAGCGATGTCATACTTAAACCTATCGAATTAGTGTTACAACTAAAATGCATAACAATATAATTTCGTGGCCGTGTCGAGTGTCGACTAATATCGTACAATAGATCTCTCGACAGTCTGTATTGTAATAGCACACTCATTGTTGAATTAATTGTATTTGCATTTTAAGGTGTTCATTGTGAGACGCTATGTCCACCCGGTACTTACGGCGAAGATTGTCAGAACGAATGCGAATGCCACAACGATAGTTCGTGCGACCAGAAGTCGGCTACATGTACATGCACTCGCGGCTGGGAAGGGCTCAAGTGCGATCTACCATGCAAGCCGGGCAAGTACGGTTTCGGGTGCAAAGAGGAATGTGCAGAAAGACATTTAGACGGTAAGTCGTTTTCTCTATTTATAATCTATCTATATTGTATTACATTTAAAAGCAAATGATTTTTTTTAATGAAAGAAATATATACGTTCTTATAATATTCAAAATTTATTTTATTTATAATCTTTATTAAAATTGAATAAACTTCATATTTACACTTGTATAAATCCTTTATTTTTCAATATTTTTGTTAAATGATTAATTTATTGCGTTAATTTTGAATGTAGATATTATGATATAAATTGATAAAAGCTTGCAAATACTATGAATTTTCTGCAGTATTTTGTTTAAAATAATATAGGTACTAAATGGTACTATATGGTCATAATACAAGTTTAATAAAAAAATCAAATCTTTGGTTCAGATATAATGATCTCACTTCTAATAAAGAAAGATGGCCTAGAGGTGGCAAAGACATTTATATGCTAATCCTCGAGAAGTAAAATTAATAAAAATGTATTGAGGTATAAATGATAAAAGTTGGTGATATCAAAACAAAAACCCTCCGTCTAACTCCGTGTAAAAATTAGCTAAGTAAAAAAATCATTGTTTAACCAAAACATTTTTCGCTTCATATAGAATTTATAAAACCAGTAGTTTCATAGCACTATAAAGATGTGATATCATAAATAAATGCTAAGTAAACTGAATTTAAGTATATTTAGTCTGTTTCGATAATTTATTTACTTGGCGAGGAAATTTTTGTATTAATATAGAGTACACAGTGTTATTATTGGTTGTAGAGTATTATTTTGATTAGTATAGAAATGTTCACTGTAATATTTTTAATTTATAATGTCTTATTGTCTAATTATTCATCCAGCGCCACGGTTCTTATATTGTATCGTATGAAGTAAAAAATTTCCTCGCCAAGTAAATAAATTATCGAAACAGACTAAATATACTTAAATTTAGTTTACTTAGCATTTATTTATGATATCAAATCTTTATAGTGCTTTGAAACTACTGGTTTTATAAATTCTATATGAAGCGAAAAATGTTTTGGTTATACAATGATTTTTTTACTTAGCTAATTTTTACACGGAGTTAGACGGAGGGTTTTTTTTTTTTTGATAATATTATATTAATGTATTTTTAATACATAGATTGATCATCAATCTATAGTAGGCTGAAGAAATCATTTATTAATTGATGGAAACTTTACATATTTTTTTGTTTCTTTATCTTAACTTCCACTACTTTCAGTTACTTTTACTAATTCACATAGATATACTCGTAGATAATAAATATATATAGGTATTAATAAATAAGGTATAAATAAAGATGTCATTTTTGTTTTTGCAAGTGCGATAGTATTATTTATGTTGACCCAAAATCCAAACTCTAAATCAATCACACAAATGTATATTTTATGTATAAACTGTTAAAGCAATTTCGTTTAAGCTTAGTTTTCATAGACACTTAATAGTGAGGTTCATCAGAACTCGGTATATCACGACGCAGTTCGTCTAGAATTTAGAGTTAAAGTATTGTATTTTATTAACGGATGTATAGGTATAAACAATTAATATGTAATTTGAACTATTCAATCTAGTTATACTTCCACTTGTAATGAATCTCGCTGTTGTATGTTTTAGTTTATAATATCGTCATTGAGTATCTCATCAATGTATCTTTACTAGATTCGGAGCTAAGATTATTGGAAACTATTCCAGCCTCTGATTTTTATTTTTTCTATAAACTAAAACACTTTTTGGTATGTTTATATATACACAATATTATGAGCATGCATTATACTTTAGAACGTTATTTTTTCGCATATGTTTTTGAGTATTAATCACTATAAACAATTAAGAATAATTGCTCTTATAAAATCTTTAATTTTTAAAATATTATTTGGATAATCTTTATTTTGCTATGAAAAAAATACATTAGTGTTTTTAACAGACATCACATGTGTGTCTAAATGTAAGGTGACCTATTACCTATTATTATATTTCTTTTATACATATGTATATATATATTATATGTAGTTTGTGATTAATGTTTACTCTAGTCGTTGAGATTCATGTATACATTTTAAGTTCAAGATGAAAAAGATTAATTAAAATCTCTGTATATTGGTAAACCTTGTGTATAGTTATTAGTAGGGTTTACTTAGTACTTATACATTTATACTTAAGTTTCAATTTGTGTTTCCTTAGATAACTTGTCATGCGACCATGTAACTGGAAAATTCGAATGCCGCCCCGGTTACATCGGGCCAATATGCCAGCACGCTTGTCCAGCAAAGTCATACGGTAGAGGATGTCTGAAAAAGTGTAACTGCGAATATGGCGATTGCCATCACGTCACTGGTTAGGATTACTTTTGTCGTTGATTTTAGGGATGCGTAAAATCAAATTGCACACATTTTCTTTTTTTTCTCCAGGTGCATGTCACTGTTACCCGGGCTGGACTGGTTCCAACTGCACGAAAGTATGTCCACCTGGCACGTATGGTATCAATTGCGGGCTCCCGTGTAAATGTTTAAACGGTGGTTCTTGTCGTGCCATTGATGGTGTTTGTCACTGTAAACCTGGATTTACCGGTCCCTCGTGTTCCGAAGGTCAGTATATTATATTGTTTCGATTCGAATTTAATGCGTGGAGAAACACTTATCTCTTTAATTGTCTACTCTACTGTCGTTAAATATTAAAAACTGACAAATTATTTACGATTTTATAGTTTGTCCTGATCAGTATTATGGCGATCACTGTATGTCAATATGCAACTGTCCCAGTGAAAAATTTATCTGTCATGCCGTCGACGGATGTGTATGCAGACATGGATACACAGGTACCTCTAGAACTTCTTATCTATCTGCCCATAATAAATCCATCACTATTCATATCTAATTTTTAAAGATATTTATTGTGTATTTTATTTATATATTTTATTTTATGACTTTGACTCACTTTAAGTAGGTAAATTAAATTTTAAATAACTAGGTACTTAATGAAAACAAAGAAAAAAGAAAAAAAAGTGAATTTTTGTAACCAAAAATGTATACATTTGTATCATCAATTCTTTCAATGTACTTAATTGTATCTGTTATCATTGGAACATTTCTTTAGTTATTTTCGTAATCTATTTAATATATTTATGATACTAATACTCTAATAATATTGAACCTGACTCACCAATAAATATTTAATATTTGTTATCTATAAACATGTAGGTACCTGTTATAAATGTGTTGAACTCTTAACTTTTAATAATGTTTATATAAATTAATCGTGGTATAGGTAAATAATATTATGATGGATTTTAATAACCTTAAAAGAATTGAATTCCAATGGTAAAAATATAAATACCAAATAATACTTAAATATTGTCAGTTGCTATTTTTTTAGTCAAAACTTAGAAGTATCTACAATAAATAATTATTTTCATTATTGACTTGATTCTTAAAATATCATTGAATACTTGTAACTTGAAAGATAACGTAAATGACGTAAAAGTATTTCATTTAATGTTTTATTGTTAAATATATTGCATACTTACTAATATAACAAATGGTTTAGGTGAGAATTGTGATGAGCCATTAACTGACCGAATAGTTGGTACATTAGAAACTGAAAAGAGCTCTTCAAGTGCATTTGCTGGAATATGTGTTGCTATTTTGGTAATAGCTGCATTTATTATGGTGTTACTATACTACCGTAATCGTGTTGCTGGTTTAAAAAACGTTATACATGCACACGTCCAATATGGAGCTGATCCACTTACCGTAAATCAAGGTAAATAATGTATAAATATAAATAATAAACATAATAAATTGAATTAAATAGTATTTATTTCATTTAATTAATATATAAGGTAAACGGACGCTGTGAGTTAATCTGTGACTTTTATTTATTATCATAAGTGATCTTGCTTCTTGTTTCATGTTGTAGTTAAAAATGGGTTTTTGCAATAAATGATATATTTTAAAACATGTTTAAATTTTGAAGTATTAATAAATATTTTATCCGACTGAATAATATTATTATCATTTGATGATTTTTATGCATACTTTCAGATCGATTCCATTTCGACAACCCTGTATATTCTTTTGGACAGGCTAACACAACAGTAGGAATGGTCAATGAGCACCAAACATTGAACAACTGTCAAATTAAAAATAATTTATCCAAGCCTAATAATTTGGTGAAAGCTGGTTGTTCGTCATCATTGATAGATGACAGTGATAGTTTTGGTATGCCATCAACTAGCTCATCATCTTTCAAAAATATGGAAGCTGATTTAAACAATCCGAACATCTATCACAGTTTAGATGATTTGAAATCAGAAAATCTGTATGATGAGATTGAAGATAAAAAATTAGCAGCAGCGGGTGAGTTATTATTGTAACTAAAAGATAATAACTAATTATAATATTATTAAATGTTATGACTTTTTAAAAATGTATCAAAAATAATAAAATGAGTTACGTAACTGTGAAATTTCCGTTTGATTATAAATTTACGTTATTTCACATTGTTTATAAATTATGAACACATTATCATTTTGGAGTGATTATTATTAAGTTATACGTTAACATTCATTTTTAATATTTATTGTATAGAACAAGAATACGACCATTTAGACTATCAGAGACCCAATGGTACATGGAAGCCTCACTATCAACGAATGTCGACGAGTTTAAAGGCTGAAAGTAAAAAGAATTTAAACACAGAATAAAACGAATTTAAATACAAGACTTGTCAGATTTTTCATGAAGTCCTAAATAACTGTCAATTTAAGATAATACTACTTGACTTCAGTTATCAACATTAATCTCTTCTTTTTTTTTTTTTTATTTATATATTTTTATTGATAATGATTTACCTACTTTTTATTTAAAATTTAAATGATACCTATCATATTATATTATGTATATTTTTTTTTCTACAAAATTGATATATTTTATTATTGAGGCGCTCTGTGATATTTTATTAATATACTGCGTAGTCCATTGTTGATAGACTTTTAAAATAGTCTTTATGACTGAAAATAAAACAAAAATTAAGAAACATATTTTAATATTAAATGTAGGACATTTTATAAAAAAAAATTCCATTATATTATTGTACTATGTTCTTTTGAAGTGTTATTTTAAGTATCTCACATTGTATACATTATAATTATTTTTAAAACTTTTTTCATTTTATATGTAATTAAAAGAACTATTCGTAATATTATCTTTATATTACCTTCAACAATTTTTTCTTTAATTGTTTTTTTTACTTAGACATGATATTATAGTATTAAGGAGTTCAAGTTTTATTTGTTTGTGATTAATATAGGTCATGAGTTGATTTCGATCTATTTATATTTTATTCTGTTAATTTAATTGATTTAATTTAAACATTTATTATTATTGTACCTATATATATATATTATAATGAATAAATGTGCATTTATTTTATCCATTGATTTTTTGTATATAGTATAAATCATAATAATTGTATAATATTATACTATTTCAAAATTGTAACCAAGGTTATGTAACACCTACCTTTAACCATTTAAAGCTAAAAAATACAAAATGGTTAAGTACTAATCAAATGATTTATAATAATTTATATTATCAAATTACTATACATTTTTCATATATTGAATATTTGATGTTACCTATTTTAATATAACATCATACCATATTACCTATATTGTTTTAATTTAAAAAATAAGTACCTACTAATAATATACATAGATCGCAAATGTCCCGTCCACTGTCACTCATATTTTTATGGTGATTTATTAATTTTTTCCTTTTCACTTACTCATTTATTTTAGATTCTGAACGAAGTGAAGAATGTATTGATTTTACAATGATGTGTGTTTTTTTTTTGTTTTGTTTTTGTGTCTGTGTACAGCATAACTAGTCGAAATAATGC
>VUJU01001095.1:0-13518 GCA_009835225.1 Aphis craccivora
GATGTTACGAGTTTTCTCTATAGCTACTTGAAGGAAAACTTATGGAAAACTTAGTGTTGTAATTTTAATCCTTAGTTATAAACACAAAAAATTTTACGATTTTTCAATTTCAAAATTACTTGCAAATTTTCGCGTTTTCGACAGATTTCGTAAAAATTTGAACTATAAACGCTTATAAAAAAACCTTGGATGGAACCTTGTATTAAATTTTCAAAACTTTTTGGTCATCCAGAAATTTTTTATCGACATTTTAAAAAAAATTTCTCAAAAAAATCGAAAGTTTCAGTGGTCTATAAATAACTCAAAAATGTCAAATTTTTTTGAAAATTTAACTATATATAGATAGCACTGACATTAACAATTGGTGAAAATTTCAAGTATTTACAGTGATTAGTTTTTGAATTACAACCATAAAAAAATTCGATTTGGTCGAAAACTGGTTTTGCGTAAAAATTCCCGTTTTTCCGTCATTTTTTTTTTGTTTTTCTCGATTTTTTTGAAAACTGTTGGAAAATGTTAACTTTTGACCTATAATGCACCAAGGATATTCACTTTTACATCGGAAACCACCCCCTTAGTTTGAAATTGGAGCATTATTTCGACTAGTTATGCTGTACACAGACACAAAAAAAAAAAAAACACACATCATTGTAAAATCAATATATTCTTCACTTCGTTCAGAATCTAAAATATATGCCTAGGAAGTTGCCAAATGTATGTTTTATTTTATATTTCTACTTATACATGCATTTTTTGAAAATTTTTCACCAACAAAAGTTTAACCACACCACTTTTGGGACAGTTTTATATTAAGTCTCTATGAAATGAAAATGAACTTGTGTTGTAAAAAACCGGAGTCGTTTGGAAATTGATATTTTTGTAAAACGGGAGCCGAATGGGCTACGACCTAAATTTAATTTCTGGTAACATAAAATAACCCTATCCACCCATGTATTAAATACAATACATTTAACAGTCTACAATACTGTATGTACAATAAAATTACCATAAGATAACCTTATACGATTTATGACACTCACATTACGGCACTGTAAGGAAAATAGTTCATTATAGAGTGCTAGTTGATTTAAACGTAAGTTAAATTATTTTTTGTTGGTAGTTTAGGTTTGTGTGGAATTCAAAATTGTTATAGATAAAAGGTCGAAAAAGTCAAAAACTTTGAGTAGGTATAATAATTTGTGCCCGGAAATCCTATATCCTAGTAACTAGGTCCCCGAGAATTAAATACATAATTTTCAAAATATTATTATAAACCTAATTTTAAACTTAGGAAAACTCGACGGGTAAGTTTGAAAACTATAGTGATGAGTACAGTTCGTAAATACATGATATACAATATACATATTGTTATACACGTCGTGGTATAATAGGTATTCATCGAGCGACAAGCCCGGAGCAGGTATAGGATGTAATAAAACATTATAATATTATAGACTGGTAGACAACTTAGGAGCACATTACATTGACAATATTATGCTTCCGTAACCATAGTTATATCATTGATGTTTGTTTTCCCTCAGTGCTTCGACTGATTCGTGTAAATGCGTGATGTGTAAAAATTACATTATATACGGAGTAGGTATATATACCTAACCGTCGACATATAAAGCACGTCTAAATTGTAATTATTATCTCTAAGTCAATACTTATAAGCTAACGAGTCCATAGATTCAGATTCGGAGAAAGGCCCCGATGAATGGGCTCGAGCAATGAAGCATTACAGTGTTAGCCATTAGATTATACTTTAAAGTATTTTCAAAGCCCCTATATATTATAAATTGTTCATCATATCGAATGCAAAATGATTATAAACGTTTCGTTATACTTAAAAACGGATCCTGTAGGTATTGCAATTTAAATCACGCTTAGCCGCTTAGGGATACATCATTGGCTTTGGATCTAATAAGATTTAAAATTGAACGGTACGCAGTGATGATATGGCGAGAAAAGTCACACACAAACACACAGTCTTGCACGCGGTCATTGCAATATTATATTAATATCAAACTTTTTAAAAACTGTCGGTATTATATCTCAAGTAAACATTTACGGGTAAATATGTAGTACGGAAAACATTAAAAATCAAAACAGATAGTATTAGGTACGTATTATTCGTGTACCTACGTCCTACATATTATATATACCATAGGCGTCTGTTTGATGACGTGTTTTATATCATCTACGAATATTGTTCTTTTGTACTCTATACTATTTTACACTCTGTATAGTCTATACTATAGCTTGCTCGAGAAAATCGTATATAATATAATACTGCAGATGAGTCGGTTGATATATCCTGCTATTGTTCGCGATCACGAATATATTTATACTCTGCGGTTTGCCGTTGACTTGACAATTCTCATTCATATCACTGTTTTGCGTTCGCTGTTGTTATTTACTATGGTATATACTTATACGTTTTATACTCTTATGGGATGGTCTAATCAGTTATCGTTTATTATTATATTATATGCACGTATTATTATTATATTATATGTTAAATCCACAACAGCAAACAGCAGCGTATAGTGTGGGGACATACTTATAGTTACATCTTCAGAGGTTTTCAAATTTTTCCCATTGCACACGGACTCACGAAGAATTTGATTTCGATTGAAGTACCTAGTAAAATTAAAATATTTTTCGTCGTGTTAACGCGTAGGTGTATTATCAGTTATCACCATTATGTGTACCACATATATACATTGGAAAAATACAATTGTATTATGTAAACTATTTGTGAGAAATGTTGTACCCAATTATTGGCAATTACAATTTTTTTTTGGATTTGTAAATACTTAAAAATTCAACAGTCTGTTACGCGTATTTTTAACGAAATCTTTGTGATTTTGGTTTTTGTTTGAAAAATGTGTTGTTTATGTACCAATTTCGTTTTAAATATTTTCTTCTGTAGTGTAAACCCGTTTTACGTTACTCAAACATCTCAAACAATACACGCATATATTCCTGTGTATTTGTATTTTGTACTATTAGTTGCTTATTCAAAAAGTCTTTTCGTATGTTGGGAATATTGTTGTAGATAATAATTCTAATATGTATCAATATGTATCAGGTAATATAATTAAGTGAAATAAAGAATCCGTTAAATAAACATATATTAGTTCAGTACTGATAGGCAGAAGCAAAATATATATTTATTATCATAGTACATAAATTATTTTAATGTTACCTAATGTAAATGGATTATTATGTGTACCTTATACCTATTGTAAAATGTATACCTATTTAAAATTTGCATTCAGAGATTCTTAAATTTTAGAATTGAAATCTGAAATTTTCAGAAGTCAAAATAACTATATTATAACAACCCCATTGCATAATGTAATAACACTTATAAGTTATAACATAATAATATAAGACAGATGATGGTGCGTTTATTATTATTTTATTTCACGGAACTACTATAGGTAGTTTTGTTGTATGTATTTGGTAAGTAGGTAATCTCATAAATTGGAGCCGTGTAAAAGATAGTTTCATCAATTTTTGGTATCAGAGCTCGTATTATATTTTGTAGATGGTTTATTTGATATAAAGTTTTTTTACCGGTGGGAGGGTCCGAAGGGCCTGGGGGGCATTGCCGACTACGCGTTTATCCCTTTCCTCGGGACAAATTCTTAACTACGGCACTAGAGTAAAGGCGTCACGAAGCGTGTCGGTGGCGGGAGGTCAACAATTCAACACGGTACGTCATTATAGCTTTTATTTTAGCGCGTGGCTCTTGCAACAAAGGAATCGATATATAGACGGGCACCGACGACCGCGACCACGTTCGCGTCTAATGCTCGCTAGTTTTTTATGCCGGTCGGTTCGGGTTGGTATAACATTTCGTGTGACGGGGTGCGCCGCCGCTGTGCACCCACCTACAAAATACAATATTTATGATATAATCGAAAAGGCTCGTCGGAATGGCGCAACCGCTGAGTGACGAAGACTGGAGAGTTTTCGACATCCTTTGCGGCCAAAAAGTAAATGAGGATCATACATATATATACGATTTATACGCGTGTCGTCATTTCTACAGATAGCACGGCTGCTGTAGAACGCGCGGGAAATTATTTTATTACACGTCATGACATAGGTATTGCAGGTTTTTTTGCACTGTCGGGTTTTGCTTTTATACTCTCGGTAAAAACTTTTGGTGGAGTGACGAAACGCCAGTAATTTTCAATTCTGTCGTTCGGGCAGTAAATAAAAATAAAAATAAATTATTCGAAAATTGTCTAGCAGCGTTCCGGTGTCTAAAAACTGAAAATTTAAATCGACTTAATTATAACGCACCATAAAAACCTGTATTTTTCACGCAATACCGTCCGTTGAAATCCGTAAAACGGCGAAACACTGCACCTACGTAAAAATGTACCATTAAAATATTTTTTCCAGTTATCTATTTACCAACCACACTAATGATCATAGTACGCTATGTAATATGATTTATTTTAAAAACACCAAATTATTACAATAATATGGGTTAGATATACGCTCGTACAAATATAGGTGTTGAGATAAATGCATCACACATAAATCGCGTTCCTTAGGTGAAATTTTATATTGTTATATACCTATTTATACGTTATCATATATGATGAAATGTATTTTAGTTATGTTTTACATCAGTATACATATAGATCGACGCATGATGGTATACGCTGCGACATTCGATTAAATTATAACTGTGAATACGTATACCTACGTATGGTAAATTGTTATATGTTATGTTATACTACATTACGCGGCTGGTGTCGTGCTAAATAAAATTAACATCATGTCACGATGATTGATTTTTTTTAAGTACGCCGAGGACACATTCGCGAAATGTATAAAGAGATACACACGCACAATAATGTGCACTGGCCCTAGTTGATCCACTGGGTACCAGGCAAGCAATAGCGCTGAATATTTGCAATGTTGTCTGTATATTCGAATAAATCATAGAACATTTACATATATCGTATACCTATTATGTATTATTGTCATAGTTATTGTTATTATTATTATTATTATACCTAATCGGTGACTTAATATTCATATATATATCCTAATATTTATTAAAATTGTATTCGACGTAGGATTATTATTACCTATATTATGTGTACGGGACAACATAGTATCTATGTGCGGGTATATTATGTCTTTTACAATATTATTATTAAACGGTATCCTTTTAGGAACGGAGTTTTTTATGCACCAAAAATAAATTCCAAACTCACAGGTTTAACCTACTTAAGGACACGGTTCTGTGTAAATGTTGCCATACAATATATCGTGTGACATGCGAATCGATAAATTCCATTCGTTCATGACACACGCATTATTGTTATACTGTACGCACTCGGCGCCAGCGGTTTGATTTAGTATTCGGCTGGCCGACTAACATATCAGAAGTCGGTATATAACTGCAGTGTATAATATTATAATCAGTGTTCGCCGTTTGAGGTTGTTTTCCAAGAAATAATAATGACAATAACGAAACTCTACATAGTAAAAACCATTAACAAATTATTGAAGGTTCAATAGAGTTGGATAAACAAAAAAACAGGTAGAGCCACGGATGAAAAAAATTATACATACAATGTATAATAATATATTCTGATATTCCTTAATAACGTTGTGATTTCGACGTCGACGAGTGAATATGGTTTAGTAACTAGAGTATTTATAATGTGCGTGACTCCTGCAGATAATATATTAGATAGAGTTTTACAATTTGTACGTGGTAACGGTGAAAAAAGTTCTGTTTTTCACCCCGTAGAAAACCACTTTTTATTAACTTTATTTACGCGTTAATACCAGATCATTTGGTATATTTTTATTATTTTTGTACTCACGTTATTCTGCTTTTGCAGATGGATTCTGAAGATACTATTAGTAATCACGAGATGATATCCACGTTGAAAAGCGAGTTGGCTGCATTGCAGTTCAAAAGAGATCGCCTTATGTCCGAGGTAAGTAACTGTTGTTCAGACAAATGTTGATAGAAAACTACAACTCGATTATCTCATTGTATAGCTGCAAGACACCAAAGGGCAGCTTCGGACTAGAGACCAGAGGACAGTTGAGCTCGAAGCTGAGACGGAAATGTTGAAAGAACAGCAAGTTAGACAAAATTCAATAATCGCCAGCCTGAGAAATAGAATAAAGGTATATTTGTATACATTAAATACTGTTATTATTATATATTTATATATTAACGTTTGTATAATGTACATATGTTATTTTTACATATTTCAAATTTATATTAGGAATTGGAAGATCAAGAGAGATCGTTGACTACGTCATTGGGAAGGGCAGATATGTCATCCGAATCTTTAGCTAGAGAAAATCGTCACCAGGCAGAAAAGTGTTCTGAATTGGAGCGGAAAATTGATTTATTGGAATTAAACTGCACTAAAGCTGAAAACGCGAGAGACTCGGCAAGAAGATCAATGTCAGAGTTTGTAAGTAGGGCTTCGATGGCGTTAGGGTACGAGTCTTTGAATTCAGATTCTCCAGCCGCTGTTGATGTAGTCTTATCTAAAGCGTCGGAAATGCATCAGGTGATTATCAGGAAAATAATTTATACTTAAGCGTACAAAATATAATCACTGAATAGTATTATTTATAAATATACAAATTAATATAGGTATTATAAAATTAATGAAATTAAAATGATTATATATAATTATATATTATGTCTAATAATTTTAGTTAGTGTTTAGTTTGGATTTGAACCATTTAGTATTAATGCTTATAGGTTTGTAATTAGTTATTAACTTAATTAGTTTAGTAATTTTATCTACATTATACTTACAAATTAATCAATTATGACACTATATACCTATGTATATATTATGTATATAGGTTGAAAAAAGTCTAAGCATATAGTTGCTTAAAAAATATATATAATAAAAATATTATATTTATACAACTTTTGGCCCTAGAAAATCTAAATGTTTACTTTTATTTTATTTACTGTAAATGGCGGTTTGCTCAATTAATTGAACACAATGTAATAATATTATTATATCTGCAGGAATTAAATAGATTGCGTCGTAAAAATATTTCCGCCAGTGAAAATTTAACCTCGATAGAAGTAGAATTAAGGAACTGTAGAGAGCAATTAGAAAGAGCCTTGGCTGATAAAGAAAATCTTCAAAGACAGGCTGCTGGTCATATTCTTGAAATAGATAAGTTAAAACAAGTATGATAATATTTATTAGCACATTTTTCAATTCATATGTTAAATATTTAATTTGTTTTTTTCAATATATATTGCTTATTATTGTAATCACACAACTTTATATAAATGTTGTGTAAATATGATGCATACATGTGATGGCAGTTAAAAGGAAATAAACAAAATTAATATAATAAATTATTTAATATGTTCATTGTAAAAAAAATATTTAATTAAAGGAGAAAGAACATTTGGAAATGCAACAAAGAGTAATGGAACGTGATTTATCTGAACTCAGAGATAAACTAATGGCAACCAACAGGAGTTTGGGTGTTGCGTCTAGCAACATAGCCAGTCAGGAGGCTACTATATTCACTCTTCGAAGTAAATTAAGTCATAGTTTCAATTGAAAGTAACTAATTAAATTATCTGTACATTATAGATGACTTACGTGGACACGACGAGAGATGTCAAAAAATGCAGGTTGACATGCAACACTTTTTGGAGTCATTGGCTGTATGTCTGACGTCAGCGGATGGATACGTTCAGTCGACAGAGAGTGGTGTCAAAGATGCGGTGAAGAGGCTAGTCAACGACTTGGCTACTAAGAGCACAGTAAATCGATGGCGACCCTGGAGTCAGGATCGTTGAAAATCGTTTTTGTAAAATGCTTAGCTGCACGGGGAATCCAAGGACAGGATAATCAGTTTGACCGACCGGGTCGAACGGCTGCAGATCGACCAGGACAGATTGGCGTCGGAAAACCGAGTATTGGCGGACGAAAAACGCAACTTGGAGACTCGATTGAACCACGCCGAAAGCGAACTTAATGTGTGTGAAATGACTAAAGAACATTTACGTAATGACAAGACAATTGTGAGTATGCCCGTAACATTTTTTCTGAAAATGATTTCTACATTAAAAAATTAATACGTTATAGACTTATAGTATTATACATTATAGCGATTGATTTGATTTTAAAGCATATGAAATCGAATAATCGAACGGAGAATATGCAATTAAAATAATATAGCTGTTGATTTGTAGTAGTATTTTTTTTTTCAATTTTTATTATCGAAACGACCGTCTGGGTCTTTATCGAAGTCTTTTCGCTTGGGAGGGGTAGAGTGCAGTGTGTAGCACTTGTACCCCCTTCTCTTAGGAAGAAAATATTCACATGAGAGTGGATTTCACTCCCAGTTGTAGTAGTATGATTTTCTTATATTAAAAAAAATCCATTAGCATCACATGACAAGTAGGTTAGTCTTACCTACTATTTTTTTTAAAATTTTTTTCTGTAACCCGCAATATTTAGATTTTCATGAACTAACGAAATTCACACGTAAATTACCGTATTCCACCATATAGGGGTTGGAAGGATAAGTTTAAAACACCCTACGGTCCCTACTCCCTACGAGTTTTTAAATAATCTATGTTAATATAACACAGATACTCGTACTACTTGTATTGAAATCAGTCTTTTAGTTTCTGAGATTTGCAAGTTAAGACATACAATATTTATATTTTATAATGTTCGTATTGATATTATGTATACAATTAGGGCGGAATAGATATCAAAATATATAAACTGAAGAGCCGTGGCTAATATTAAAATTTATATTTAGTGGGAATGGGCCCGGGTACTCCACAACTGGTGATTTAAATGAATTGAACGGAGACACTAAATGTTTGAATTTTTTTTTTTTTGGTTTTTGATTGAACAAACGAATTTCAAAATATGTTTCGCCGTAGTTCGTTACATTCCTCGACAAACTGTCAAGAGCCATGCACATGGACCAGATAGCAAAAGACGTGGGCGTTGACTTACACACGGAATCGTTGCTGCTACGTGCCGAACAGCTTGCCAAATTGGAATACGATAAAAACATCGACAAGGTAAGACCATTGCTGTTTTTACTGAAAATTCGTTATGGTCGCCGATCATTTGATATTTTTCTTCTTTTCCGTGGTGATAGTTACTGCTCGGTTATCCTTATACGTCGTCGTCGTTATCCAGACATCGTTTATATTGCGATTTTCCTTACAGAGAAGTATAATATTTGAACCATCATTTTATCTCTATAACAATATTGTATTTTATACTTTGGTATTTGTTAATTGCCGTTCACATTTTTACTATTGTAGTCTTGGCGATTATATTGTTTTTGTAAGACTTTGATGAATAAAAGTAACCGCAATACTATGTAAGTTTAGATTTATTACTGTAATACGTTTTGAAACGTACGTAAACATATATTTATATATTATATTATTCGTAGCTACTAGCTATCAGCGCTTTGAAATCTTTATCGCTGAGTACTTTTTCGCATATTTTATAACCATTTCGTCTCATATAATATATACGTATAGTACTATATTGTTGTATACCGTCCTATATAATAATAATTATTTAATCTTCACCGTAACATTAGGGTAATATAAGCTCAGGATATTGTACAAGTCTTATTTATATTATGTAATATTGTAGAACAATACGCGTAAACATATTTTATCGTCAATATTTTAAAGATTAATATTATTTTATACCTATCACTTATAATATTATATTGTATCTATTTGCTTTATTACTTGATATTCATTAATATGTTTTACACTTTAAACTACAAACGATTTCGTAGTTTTAATGTTTTTTTGTTTTTTTAGAGTGCTTTAGTTTATCAACTGCAAAGACGCGTACGCACGCTAAGGGACCAGCTGCAAAGACGTGATCTCCATCTCGATTTGTTACGTAAGAAAATCAGTGTTCAAGACGAGAGTACAAAAATACGCTCACTCTTAGAAACAGAAAGAGATGAAGCTAACATACGGTACCATAATCACCTTCACTTAAACATATAGCAACACATAATAATTCACAATTTATAGTATTTGAAGGGTTTGACAATATCGTTCATGAAAATTGTTAGATCTTCCAGATAGTATTGAATAAAAATGTCCTCAACTAAAATATTCAACGGATAGGACAAAAATTCAAATTAAAAACAAATTAAAATGGCCTATACAAAAAAAAAAAAAAATACTAATAATAATATTATTTTTATAAATGTAATAAATAAAAATGAATATAGATACGCTTAGACGAGGCTTATAAACTTGGAAATTATTGAACACATTTTTTTTTTTTGCACATATTCTCCATAAGATTAGGAGAGGTTTATAGCTTCGTTTTCAACTTCTATAGGTAGCACACTCATAAATTCCGTTTTAGTTCACAAAAATCGTAACAATGTTTTGCACATACTAACATTGTTTACCAGGCAAAGCCTAGTTATATAGCTAGTAGACTGTAAATAATTATGACAATAATTATATTACATTACTTATTCAAGTGTAAAATATATCGTGCTTAAAAACATATCTAATTTTTTAATGATTGAGACTCGTGTGCCCCAATAACAAATTTAATTATAAACTATAATTAAGTATATTATAGCAAGTAAGGATATTACATTCAATAATTAATCAAAAAATATAAATATATTATAATTATACTAATCACGCTCAAATAATCTAATTACCATTATTTATTTTGTTTTAAGCAGTCTTAGAAACTTATTTTTTGATTTTGATTTTGACCTATTCGTTTATTTCATTAACTTTGGGATTGTTACCCATTGGATATTTTAATAGTAGATACTTTTTTGAATTGAATAATTAAATCTTTTGCATACGTGTTGCGTAGGGCTAAAAAGTTACAAAAACAATTGGACAAAGCACAATTACAGTTGACCGAATGCAGAGCGCAGATCCGAGACTTGAAACTACAACTATCCGATGCTGGAGATTGTAAGGTTAGTATAACACAATGCTACGAGTTGTGTATATCATAAGATTAAATTTAATTTAAAATGTGTACACGTTTAATAGTTGACTTCGTTGGAAAGAGCGAAGAAAATCGATGATCTCGAGAAACGTCTCGTCGAATCGGAGATGTTGCGGATGCGGTTTTCACGAAAAGTTACTGTGCTCAAAGAACAAGTACGATCGATTTCTAACTTGAAGTTGCATTTAGCCAACGGAATTTTTCGTAAACATAAAACGCCTCGTTTTGTTTTCCAGTTGAAATCGGCTTCCGATTGTCATAACCAAGACAAAACTCTAAACGAGCACACGATGCGAGTGTTACAGGACGACCTATCGTCGATTAAATTCCAATTGAGCGAAGTGAAACGTCGAGAATGTTCCGTAAGTCAACGTTTAATTTTCTCGCGAGCAAACACGTATCATTATTATATATTTATATTGTGTTTCTGTTCGTAAAGCTCGAAGATCTCCGACGGACGGTGATAAGCTTGTTAGCGCTGGATTCGTCGTGTACCGATTACGAGATCACGTCGAAAATAACCAAACTAGTGGCCGCCCACCGAGAGTTTTCCATCCTGTCAAAGAGATACGACGACCCATTGCCATCTTACGTTCACCTGCCACCGCCCTCCGAGTCGTCAGACCCGTTGACAGTTGATGACTTTGAGATCCTGAACAACTCGTACAACAAACGTCCACCGAGGAAGACTTGAACGACGACTTCGACGCCTCACCCGGTTCAAATATTTTAGGCTTCGATGAGTGGATTTTACCTTGAAGTTCTCCTCACACCTATTCGACATATTGTGCATGATAATATAATATATACGCGTATAATGTATATGCAGGGAAAGACGTGCGAACAATCATAAAATCCTAATAAATTATATATATTGTATTCGGTTAGATTGTTCGCTAATACGTACCTAAAGCATTGTTGTGGGTACATTTTTCACACATTTTTTTACTTAAAACAATATTTTATCTATTTTATCCGTATTTTTAACGTCTACTATGAAATGATAGAATATAGGCATAGATTTATATTTTTAAATCAATCCGTGGTAAAACTTTATTGGATGTTTTGAATTTTTCACTATTCTGTATAATTATACACTTTGATATTGTGCATAATATTTTTGATCTATAGCCGAGAATAGGAATATACTATTTATAGTTTATATTATTTAATTCATATTAGAGCAGCCTTTAATACATCCGCAACCGTTTTACATGAGTTATCAGCGTGAATTTTTTCGAATCGTCTTTTCGATTAATGTTTATCGTGCGTTGTGCAAGTATAAAAATATTTTATTGCTACGTAGGTAATAGGTGTTTTAATATTATGTAAATAGTGTTTAAAAATAAAAAAATATTTGAATAAATGTGTCAGATGAATTTCAGATTCCTGTCATTGATATAGCGAAGTGTTTTCATTGTAGATTTAATTTGTGATAGTCGATAGACAAGCAAAGATGAATTTTACGAGAGGTCTACTCTTCTATAGGTACCTACACGTAAATTTTAGTTTATTGCCAATTTACTACGGGTTTTTTGAATTATTTTATACTACATTGTTACGAGTTTACGACACTTGATCAAGTAGATTCTGAACTATTAAAAGGCGGACGTTTAAAAATGTAAAAGATTTTTAACAAAATGTACCTAATTTATAATAATGTAATATATTTTATCGCTTTTATTGTGTCATACTAATATAGGTATTTGTGATACATCAAAGCAGAACCTTTATTTTTGTTCAATATCTAAATCATTAATTTAATATTTATAAATTGTAATGCATATCGTTGAAACTATGTGTTCATAATTTAAAGCATAATCTATGCTATAATAATATATACAATAAACAAATTGTTAAAATATATCTATAAACATTGGTATTAACTGTTTTGTTTTATAATGTAAGTACACTGTTATTACTTATTATTATTATTTTTGTAAATATATTTTTGCCTGACGTCCATTAATAATTAATATATATATATATAAATAATATATTATATATTGCTTAAGACGAGCATATCTCGATGAATGCGCTCTTTATAAATGATATTATATTATATTATTATGTTTAGTATGTTCTTCCATAGGTGTAATATTATCTTTTATATTGTAGCGATCGTCGTCACCGTCGACTTTTGTGCGACGAAATCGCACGAATGATAAACGCTAGTTCTTGTTCCACTTTCTATTCTTTAAAAAAGATTTATGAATAAGATATTATTGAGTCTTACACAAGTCACAAGACTCACAACCGGTGTACAATCTGTAGTTGTACATATCATACAATGTACTATACAGGGTGTTCACCAATTTAGGGAACACTGATTTTTTTGGAATAAATCGATTTTTTTTTTTTTTTTTACAAACTGGTGGTATATAAATACACATTTTTTGATACATTTCAAATTTGTTTGAAATTCTGGTCTCAGTAAAAACTTTTTTTTGAATAGCAACACCTACTTTGAACACCATAT
>VUJU01001095.1:13568-65692 GCA_009835225.1 Aphis craccivora
AGCATTATTTCGACTAGTTATGCTGTACACAGACACAAAAAAAAAAAAAAAAAACACACATCATTGTAAAATCAATACATTCTTCACTTCGTTCAGAATCTAAAAAAGGAACTGTATGTGTGTGTACAGAATATGTGCCGACGTGCATTATAAATTATATACTAGTAATTGAACATTGACCGGCGCTAGACTTATAACATATAATAATAATGTTAATAATTAATCGATCGGTAACCGACAACCGTTTTGGAAATTCAGTGATGGGCCGCGAAAAAATTAATATCAGCAGCTATCATATTTTACGATAATAATATTATAACAATATACATTGATATGAATAATTATTTTTGGCCATATCTATTATATTTTAGTACGAGAGTGCGATTTTTTCCAAGTAAAAGCGATTTCCAAAATACACTCTCATAATGCAGAATGTATGCGTGCGTTTGTTTGTGCTGCGAGATAGAGAAGACAAAATCGATCGTAAATCATTTCGCTTTTGTTTTCCAAACGCCAATCATCAGACCGTTGGTGACGACCACTGCCGCACATTATTAATTACAACAACATAATAATACGTTTATTTTGTGCGCGCGAACCGATACAAACAATTGCCGGTAGTCTTTGGAAAAACGGTTTTTCGTCCGAGATTCGGCGATAAATCATTTACGCACGACAAACGGACGAGAAACAATATAATAATATATGATGACGATGTGTACGGACAACACGGCGACACGGGCGTGCGGAGACCTTGGTCCCGGCTCCGTATATATTACACAGAACACCGAATAATATGCCTAATAATAATATTATTATAGAACTCAAATGGATTTCGACACGGTACGAAATTGAAATCGAATCTGACGTGCCCGATAACATCGTTACATGTGAAGATTTTTAAGATACCTATAATAATGTATACATACGTATTATATATAGGTATACAGTCATTAATACCATATGCTATATGGAGTTTAAGCGATTCAGTATAGGCACTGCAGTATATAATTAGGGTGTGGATTTAAATGTGAAATTAATTTTGTTGTTGTTATTGAGCTCACTTTTTTAAATTTTTCACGGACCAATACTTAATTCCAATGCTTCTCTACCACTTTTTATTTTTATTTTTTAAATTGAAGGTACAGTGTGGTGTAGTGATTACACAAGTTGGCCACGACGCGCGCAGTCACCAGTTCGAACCCGGCTCAGTGCAAAAAATATTCTGCAGAATTTTCTGTAGTCTCTCTCCCCCCCCAGCCGTCGTTCTGGTTGCCTACTCTGCCCCCCACCGGATCCACTCCACTGGGAGTGAAGTCCACACACATGTAAATATTATTTTCCTAAGAGAAGGGGGGGGGTACAAGTGCTACCCATTGCACGCTACCCCTCCCAAGCGAAAAGTCTTCGATAAAGACCCAAACGGTCGTTTCGATAATAAAAATTGAAAAACAATTTTTTTTTTAATAACTTATACAATCACAAATTCAGTAAATATCCGTATAAAATGTATGCTGTAGTACACTGCTGCTTTATCTACACGCAATAATATTGGGTTTAAACATAAAGAAAAAAAATACTGCATTATTTGAATTAAATACATTTTGTTTATGTGGTCGTTGGTAGTTTGACGGATTTTTCTGAATTATTTCAAACACTGTTTAATATTTATTGCATTGTAGGGATTTAAATAATTTTATAAATGATACGTATCTTACTAATGTAATAGAATTCGGGAAATAAGAAATGTTTCTGCTCAAGTTAAACTTAAAATATTTTGATTTTCAAAAACTGACAAAATTGCATTAAAAATGCAGATACTTGTATTAAATAATAAATATTCAAGTACTTATTTTTTTTTATTTTAAGGAGAATACAAATACATTTTTCATATTCAATATTTATCGTTAAATTTGAACTGCATAAACACTCAATAATAAATAATATGTACTACCATAGTACCATAGTTAGTTAATGGTGCCTCAAACATGATTTAGTTGGCCACGGTATTTGTATTAAATTTTAATGTATAATTAAGTAAATACATTTTTTTTATGCTATAAGAATATATTAAAAAATAAAATGTATTTTGTTTTAACTTCATGGTTTTGAGTAAAAATTCCAGTTTTTCTTTAATTAATTTTTTTTTTTTTTTGTATTCTTAATTATTTTGAACAAATATTGGAAATTAAAAATTTTTAAATTTAAAATGTACAAATTAGATACTGTTTTCACCACAAACTACCTTCAAAGTTGAAAAACAAAATATTTTTTCTAGTACTTTTCTTGTATACATAGTAGTATAGTACACAGTACACACACACACACATACAGAAAACACAACATCAAATAAAATCATTGAATTCATCATTAAGGTATTAATGTACAAAAATAAATATAAATTATTGTTTCAATTTATTTGATAACACTGTGGTTTAAAGTATTAGCTGTTTAGTATAATATTTTCTACAATTTTTAACGTTTGATGAATTTAAAAACTATTTTTATTAATTTGAATCGCTGTGCACAGTATAGTGTATAAATATTTGAAAGTATAATCAATAATTAATATAGTATATTACTTACTATTTTAAAAATATAAATTTAACCATGATTAACAAAATGTACATCATTAGTTTTAGATATTAGTGAAACAATATAAAACTAATGCGTCAATCTGAAATCACAAACATAAATAATATGTACTTAGTAGTTCCGAGTGAAAGTAGGTTTGTCAAAATATTATTATATCATGAAATTTTAAACATAAACATATTTATATTTCATATCCAGATATAATTTTTCAGTAGTACATATAATTATTCTACACTTTAAAAAAAAAATATAATATCAAAATTATTATAATAATGAAATATTACTGATTCCATTGTTGCAAACGTTTTAATCATTATTTATAAAAATTTATAGTTCCATATAATTACGATCCTGTTTTTCACTGTTCATTTTTTTTTTATGGATTTTAAAATTTTCTACAGTATATAATGTAGGGTAACTTGTATAGTTATTGGCAGGGGTATAGTTATTGGTATACCAAACTTATTTTATTAATAAATAGTGCTGTGTTAGGTTTTTAATTTTTAAATTATTGGTCACACTGTTCTATTTATATTTGCGCCAAATGTTATTGTTGTTTTGTGACTGCAGACTGATAAGATACAACATTTAATTCGAAAACTGTTGCTGAAGAAGATGTCAAAAAAGGTAAGATATGACTTAAAATCGTAATTGAGTACTGCTAAGAAAATAAAAATTTACTCATATATAAATGGTCGCAAACAGTAATGTTTTGATGATTCTGAATCCTAAAAACATTGACAGCTTACTTATATAATTTTAAATACTTTCATATTTTTTTGTTAAATAATAATGTTGATGGCAATAACTATTTACTATATTTCATATTTCTGTTTGGTTAGGTAGTTATTGGCATGGGGTGCAAATAATAGAATTTGTGTAATTTATATATAATATAGTTATTGCCAACTATTATATTATTTAAATGAAAAAATATGAAAGCATTTAAAATTATAGGTATTAAAATATTAACAAAAGTATAAAAAAGCTGACTTAATATTGGATACAGTATTTATTTTCTTTGTACCATTTTTATAAATTATAAATATTGATGGATTAATATAATTAACAATTTTTTTCTAAACTCATTATCATAGACTTATTAATTTTTACTCTTAGTACATAAAATTAAATAATTTAAAAACTATTCGTTCAAATTTTGATTTTGAAGCATCAAAATGTTCAGAAATTTTTTCAATAAATAATATATGGTAAAAGAGGGAGGGGGAAGAATTTCATTGAAAACATAAGTCTGAATCGCCACAGGACACTATTTAGGTAGTACATATAATTCAAGAATTTAAAAATACGGTTTGTAAGTAGGTACAGTATATATTGTATATTGAAAGTTCTAAAACTCGGATTTTGAATAACTGTAGAGAAATAGAGGATGAGCGTGTTTAATGAAGCACCATATTGTATACTTTATATTCAATATTCATTATTTCTACAAGCTTCTTTCCTTAAATAAAACTGAGTATGGCACTGAAATATTTAAAATAACTTACTTTAAATAAACATGCCGTGTTCAAAATTTTATATTTACCTACTTTAGTCCAAACTTAGCTAATAATACATTACAGTTATAACTCATAACAAAATACATTCCTAAGTATATTTATCACTATTAGTTGTACTAATTTCCAGTAATACGGTACATGTACAAATTGTACATGTAATATTACACCTACTAAATTTATAAATATGTTTTTTAAATATGTAAAATATTTAATTACAACGAATTTGTATGAATTTCAATGTTCCGAACATTTCTATCGTTAATTAGAGAAATGTTCAATTCCCAATAATAATAATGGTCCAATTTTCCACTGTTTAACATTATTACATATTTAAACATTTAAAAATTAAAATTCATACCATTAAATAACTAAAATTTCAAATTTTACTGTTTAGAATTTTATGTTTCAGATTTTTACTAGCTCTCGCAAATATTCATTACATACGAGTATATAGGTATACTTTTTTTTTTACTGTTGTTCGACCATTATTGCACGGATTCAAGACGCCAATAGAGTAACCCTACTGAAAGCGCAGTTCAGAGTTTGGTCGATATGTTATTATTGTCATTATATTAAAACAATCCAATAGGAAACCAAAAAAAAGTAGAGTATTTCTAAACGGAGAGGATTTTACGTGCGCAGTCTACCGAGAGTAGGACAAATTGTGTAATATAAACACGGTATATGTATACTATGTATAAATGCAAGTTGCGTTATCGGTTGGTGGGTGTGGGTGTGAGGACTGAGGATGATGGCGATCGCAGCACAACATTTTCATGGCTTGGACGCACGTGGGTGGCGGTGGTGGTGGTGGAGCTATGACAAAAAAGGGTAGAAATGCAATAACGTTCTCGCAGCGAAAACCCCGGCTTACAGGAAAGGTAAATGAAAACGCGTTTTATTTCGTAAAATAACTCAATAATATATTCCTCGTCGTTCAGTTTATCATTATCGTCGTGTCTCATTTTAAGTCGCGTCATTCGGACGCGTATTCAAACGCGTATTTTTATATAAACTTTGCGTGGACACAAATATTTATAATAATAAGGCGACTCTCTAGGCTTGTTCATCTCATCAACATTTTTTTTCATTTAAAAATTAATTTAATGAATTTATTAAAATTATATACATAAAGATCATATTATTTACGAATTCTGGAAATTTTTCGTATACAAGTTAAAAGTGTCATGTGGCGATATAAACTTTCGTTATTAAAACGGAAGCCCTCTTTTATATAGTATTTTATTACTTGGATGGTATTTTTTGAAAATTTTTATGTAGCTAATTTAAAATTGGTATGAGTAGTTTCTCAGTTATTTAAATATTTATAATAAGGATAAAAGTCTTAAAAAATGATTTTAAAAGTATATAAAATGGACGTAACATCTATTATTTATTCGTTCCCAACGTTTTTGAGACTCTTATTTTTAATTTATTAATCATCTGTAGGTAATCGTTAAAGTTATATGCATATTAACATCAATTATATTATTACAATACTTCAATAGTAGTATACGTGAATGATATAGAGTTAGTACTAATATATAGGTAGTACAAAAAATAAAATAATAATCTGTCCTGTCTTTACCTTTAAGAAAATTCTATTTTAACCCTTGGAAGGGTAATTATTTCTAGTTAGGAATCACTGATCTAGCCTATTTATTATACTTGGACCAATTTCATGCATTTTAATTTTTAAACAACTATTTTTACAAATTTTAAATGTTGATAGATTACTAGTAATACAAAATTATAGCTTCCATATCTTCCAAATCTTTAGTAAACAAAAAAAAAATTCTAAAATTACTCGTTAAAATTTGACTTATCAAAATTTAAAAAAAAAAAAAAATAATAATAATAATAACTGCTAAAAATGTGGGTCTCATTTGAAAAACAAAAGTATATTTCTCTGATGATACTCCTTATTTAATATACAAATCTTAATTTATTATTTTAGAATGTTGTCTTTCGGTATATATATTTTAATAGTGCCAAAAATCGAATTTTGAACACCTGCATCAGTTAAGTGAAAAACGGTGATGAAAATGTTCGATGAAATGTTGAATAATATTGTGCATAGAGACGGATAACATTATTGCATGGCCTACATTCAGCTATATTGCTTTTATATAAGGTAAAGTTGTTGCAGAATTTAAATAGCACTTTAAACGCATTGACCATACGTCCCACTCTCACTAACATTATAATATTATGTACACAACACCAAGTGCTGTAAACTCTTTTTATAATTTATAATAATAAGCACTATAATATTATTATTTTAAACAGCGACAGTGCGCGTGCCACTTTATATTATAACGAATTTTCCATTTTTTCCTGTATACTCGAATAAAAAGAGGCACTGCCACGGATTGTTTTATCACCCATACTTATTATGTATACGCATATTTTATTATTATAATTTCTAACAATTTTAATAGTACGAAGCCTATACCACCCGAGACACGCGTTAAAGTTATTATGATATTATACTGTTTGTACAGTACGCACACATTTTATACCTTAGCCAGATGATGGAATAATAACTATTACGTTTACGACTGTCCAACTACACATATTATACAATATTATGATGAAAATAACATACCGCATTCTACATACCGATTTTATACACGTACCCAACTACCGCTTTATAATTACACTCTCGCCCCTGTACGAAGTAATCCAATTTATTGCTCGTCGTAATTTTTTTTCAAGCCTTCTTTAAAAAAGATACCCTCATTCGTCAATCGACATAATAATAATAATAATAATATTACATTATGTGCATGCACTATAATTATTATGACTATGTTACAGGGAAAAAAACATTTTCACGCGTTTACATATTACGTAATATGTTAAACCAATAAAGTGTTTAACGTCAAAAACAGATATAGGTAGCTACAACACCTCTACGGTTCTGGAGAGGCATACGCATTATGCACCTATTATTATGGTCTGTGCGCAGTACAACCGCAAAATTCTTACGCGAAATCCGGAAATAATAGTTTCGTTATTAATAATAATTATATCGTGTGCGCGTGGAGCCGGAATAAGAAAGGAATTTCGATTAAACGAATAGAATTCAGCCGACAACAATACCGTATAGCTTGGTGGGTTGGTGGAGGAGGTAAGTATATGAGAGCGAAATTTCATAATATCTGAAAACGATTTTTAATCTAAGACCGTAAACGCAAAAATGTAACGGGGAATTTAATAAGAGCCGCGGGTGTACCCACATACACACCCACACATACAATAACCCCGAATGCTAGTGGTGATGGTTAAAGAGGAGTAGGGCGGCTTACTATCGGATCACCGATTGTTGCAGAGACAAAATATTATTTTACACTAGTGATATATATATATAAATGCGTACTGTTTGTATCCGGTAAATTCGGCGATAGGATGTTGGAAATGTTCAAACGACAATCCGGATAGTCTGTACGAGAGCAACTGCGCTTTAAGCTCGGATTAATGTTGTTGTTTTCGTGCGATTATTTTCATAAATTCACAGTGTCGTTATTAGCTAATCGGATTGCAATGAACTGACTGCTTGACTCGTTAAGCTTTTAAAATTCCAAATTAAATTAAACAAATTAATATTTAAGTGCATTGTTTATGTATTATATATAGGCCTGTAAGGCATTACTATTTGAGAACTAATTAGAAAGGGCTTCTTGAATGTACGCATCGATTTTGCATTTTAACAGAATATATTTCTAAAAGTTTTTATGTTTCGAAGTTTCGAAACATTATTTTTGATTACACGTTGCACGCAAAAGAATAGATATAGACGCTGTTTTAAGATACAGTAGATGTAATAATTAACGATGTAATATAAAGTAATATTTTTTAAAAATATTGAACAACGCCTTTACAAAATATACTTAGTTGTCCATTTATATTAGTATTTTTAAACGGATAAATATATGAAGTAAAAGTCTAATCACACATCTTTAAACCACAAATAATTTTACGGGACACATTATCATGTAAATTCATATATTATATTGCAATCTTTATAAATCTTAGTTTGATTTTGATGTATACAGAATTACAGACGTTGGTAGAGATTTATCAAGGAAAAATAGCTATTTTGCAATATTTGTTTTCTAGTAAAAACTATAAATATTTTATTTGGTATATTGGAATATACACAGTAATCTACCAAGTATGATCATCCCCATATTTCTATTTATTGATAAATTAGTTTAAATCAGAATTTTATAATTTTGAAAGTCGGATCTTGTATTTTTTTTTATACTTGAGCGATTTTTTAAAGTTATAAATATTAATAGATAAATATAAATAACTTCAATTTTTCACATTATATTTTTGAATGTACCATAATTTTTAATATAACAACATCAAATAATAATAAAAATCAATTTGAAAAACGAGTTGAAAGTTTCATGTGTTCAAAAGTAAAAACCTAATTTTATGTACATATTATAATAAAATATTATTATACTTACATAAATAATAATATAAAACTACAAACAAACAAACACAGATAACTCCATGGTAATAATAATAATATTATATTTAACTTCGCACCAAAGTCATGCGTGAGTTGCGGGGGAGGGGGGCTATGGCTAAATCGTTATTTCGATGACATCGCAAAATGTGTGTCGCCTGTGTCAGTTCTATGCATTACGACACATGTATGATGAAAATGTATTATTATAATTGTTATAATTGGTATAGATTTTAATGAAAAATATATATTTTTTGTTATACTCTAATTGTTTTTAATGAATCATTAAAAAATTATAATAAATATTCAATAATATTAATTAATTAGATTTTTATTGTTCATTATTCATATAAATTATGTAAATATTTTTACTATGTAAGTAACGTTATTTTCGTGTTTCTAATAAAGCTGTAGAATAAAATATACCTAATACTTGAAAAATATGAATTTAATTTAGCGTATAATACAACTATATATTATTATTATTATATTGTTTAGTACCATATAATTCGTATACATTTATAAGTATAAGTTTTTGTAATATGTTGGAAAAATGACTAAATGTATAAATAAAGACATATTAAGTTGTTTTCTAGAATTTTTTTTTTTTGAAATTTAGCACCACCGAGCATATTAGAATGCTGCTAAAACGATGAAAGTAGTATTGCATATTAATTGCGCCTGATTTAGCTGTAGTTGACAAACGTAAAATTTGAGGAGAAAAAATGTACCTGCGTTAAATACGGAATACCAAGTAAGAATATCATGTAGAAGACATTATCTTAGATCGATTTCATTAAAGTTAATATAAAATTCAACTTGAAGGAAAAATACCTTCATATTAAACAAGGAATACCGAGTACAAAATACATAGTAATATAAGAAACCATCTTTGTTCCGCCCTCTATATTAGTTTCGTTGTGAATTCTCCGTATTTCGTTTTCTCAAATATTCTTTATACTGTTTCTGAAAAGTTTTTCAGACATTTTCTGGTTTATTTTTGATATTTCAGGCATATTTCTTTTTTTTTGACTATTTTTTCATATTTTCTTTATTTAAATAACGTTTATAAAAATGATAGTCAGTCCTTATACCATTTGATTATTTTGAAATTTCCTCATGCTCTCCCATGGTAGCGGAAGATCGATTGGTTATTGAGAGTACATACGATCCAACTTTATTAGTTTTCGTGACTTAATTAACGTCGTTTTTATTTTAGACGCTAATTATTTAATTTATTTTTAATATTTATTACTTGAGTCACTATATAAAATGTAATACATATTTTAAGGTTTTAAATTGCATTGGTGCTTGCATAATTTGTTTTTTTTTTTTAATTTTGTGTTTCCTCTACTTTAATAATAATTATTTATTATTGACGTTATATGTTACACGGTATGTACTTATATCTAACCTATGTTTTTTTTTTCACCATCAAATATGATAGAAAATTAATATTAAAAGGCATTATAATACAGATTTTTAATTTATATAATTGTGTTCTAATGAAGCTAATAATAATGCTGTTTATTGTATATAATATGAAATTGCAAGTTGTTTCATAAAATGTTAGGTTGTTTTTTCTGAATAGGCTCAATAACGATTATTATTTATTAGCTAGAAAAACCTAAATCTATTACTAGATTATGTTTTATCGTTTATGTTGATTTTAAATTATAAATTATAAATTAATAATAACAAATAATTGAGTACCTATGTTTGTAGGTATTATTTATATTTAATATAAAAATTAAAATCACTATTAATCTATTTAATCACTATAAATATAATATAAAACCACCGAAGTTGAATATACTTCGTATGATTAAAGTAACATGTTACCTAAAAGAAAAAAGAAATTTACCAGTCAAGTACCTAAGTTATATTGATTTTTATATAATAAATCACTTAATTAACAGATAACCTATATAAGTACAGTAAGTACTCATTGTTTGGTTGTATATTTCAAAATTTGAAGTTCTTTTTATGCATTTCATTTTAATAATACAGTATTATGATCACACGGCGTTATGAATAGGCATTTTAGGTACATCCTTGTGACGAATTAATTATCTCAGTACCTTATTATAATAGTGATAGCAGTCTTAACACAATAATATCCACATAGCAGATTATACAAATCTAAATTTTCTAAAATAATTTTAGGTTTCCTTATCAAATTAATTTCAGGAAAAATAGACCGTTTACAATGATTGTTTATCATATCTTCATCGATGCATTAATTTTTAAGTAGTTCTAACTTAACGTAATAATTTATTTTTTCTAATACACTGCAAAAATTATAATAATTCTAATCTTCTGTTTACATGGATAATATCTATTCTTAATATATAATTAGCTTTCTCTAATTTCTGACACAATACTTACTAACTAAATATTTTCATAATTCTGTTTGTTAGTATATTTTAATTGTTTATTTATAATTTATATTATTATTGCTAATTTTTACATATAAGTGTATCCATTGGGCTACTCCCCTTAATAAATAAATACATTTTTTTGGTAACGTAATCGACTGGGTTTTTTTCAGTGTAGACTATTAAAATAATTGTTGAAAAATAATGGTCGTTGTACAAAACTTTTGAATGTATATTTAAACCATACCAATTATAAGATGCTCTCAAATGTAGGGCTACAGTTCTATATAGATGGTTAAAACGAGGATTTTATGTTGTATAAATCGTTACTGTATCAAAGTTGTATGAGTTAAAACCATTCACAGGTTTATAGTAACTATAGTATACTGTCGGTAAAAATGTGTGTGAAAACTTTATTTGAAAACTAGAACAATATGTATCTGCTAAACCACGTATTTATTAATTAATTAAAATAAATTAATTTAATACTAATGTTCTAAAAATTAAAATAATATGTTCTATGTAGAATATACATTGTAGATTATGCATAGTTAAGGACTGATAGATATACCGGAAGTCCGGGACGGGTTGACCGCAGGGTGTCCAGGTCGAACAGTACACCTACTGTATAGCTAACTGAAAAGCTTTTTGTGCAGTCAGTGACCGCTAGTATTAAACCAACAATACATTTTCAAACATAATGTACAAAATAGGTACAATGTATAATGTACACACATATTATATTGTTTGTGTTTGTTAGAATTTTGTGCGTAAGCATTAACATTTATTATTATTTATTTTAAATAACAATAATTAAATAGGTTTTTTTTTTTTTTTAAGGCAGTTTTATAGTTTTATAAATTATACTATTAAAATATCTATTATAGTTTTGTCATATGTAGATTTATAATATTAATAATATTATCAATAAATATCAATTATATAATATATGGTTAGTAAATTGCTTACAACTAAATTTTTTTTGATGGCGAAATTTAATTTAATTTTATAAAATGTTAACCAGTGAATTGTAATATTTTATCTTTTTCATTGAAGAATTTCGCTAAAAAAATCATTTTTTTCAAATGCCATGATTTGTTCAACTGTTTGCTATCGATGAATTAAATGTTTAAATAAAATAAAATTCGAAATAAAATGAAATAAAATTCGAGCCACAGGTAGTCAAAGATGACATTTATAATCACTGAAATATAAAAATAAAATATAAATAAATAAATCCCAACCGGCAGATATTTACGAGTAGGTACCTATTTATTATTTAAATGGTGTTTATAAAACTCTAGATTATAGGAAAATTTTTTTTTTTTAACAATAATGATATGTTAAAAATTTGGTCATTTGATTATAAATACATACCGAGTAGTGTTAATATTCAGTTCATATGTTACTACCTATTGCGCGAATAGAACATTAATTTATAATACGAATTGTAATATAAGATTATATTATAAATCAATAAAAACCAACGATTATGAAAAAATTAAATCAAAGAATAACTGAAAATGATTTGAGCGTGAAAGAGTTATATATATATAAGGTATATTATTTATACATATATATTAGTGTAAATTAAATTGGTATATGTACCGTAGAATAAAATATTTAACATAAAATGACGAATAGTCTGTGTTGGAAAAAATGAAAATACAAGTTCTATTTTCAATACTCGTAAATCGTGATATATTATTATATAAAACTTACCTATTTTACTTGTTTAAATATAAAAACTGCATATTAAATTAGCTGTAATATATGTAGGTACTATTAATCATCTTTAACAGACATGCTTTAGATTCTTAACGGATGGATTGAATTTACATTGATGTTTTTTTTTGTCTACCATCAAGTGAAATTGCTTTGATTTTAAAAAATGAGAGTGGTTTTATGTAAAAATTGGATTCAGTTAGCTCTTTAGTGGGTTGAAATTTTTATAATCTGGGAAAATAAAAAAATAGGAATTTTTCATATACCTATTTAATTTCCCATAAAACCGATTTTATTTTTTTGGTGTAAAATGTAAATGAATAACCGCAAGTACTTGACATTTTTATTAAATGTTTATAATATTATTTTCTAGTTGCAATGAAACTTTAAAATATTTTGACTTTTTTTGAGCTATTAAAAGCATGACAAATTAAAATTTTTTTTTAAATAAAGGTGGATAAAATATTATTTGCTAGGTTAAATTTCTTTAAAATTTAATAAATGATTTCATAAAAGTTGTTATAACTGCTATTCTTATAACTGTATAAAAATATTAAAAATACATAGACACAATTTTTTTATTTTGATACGCATTTACAGTAGTTAGAATTTTAATGAAATTTATCAAAATTGCAAGAAAAAAAAAGTGCTAACTATTTTCTTATTAGAAATTCATAAAAACTTTTATTTTTATTTTTTTGTATCTATGTTATGAAAATTTAATGCAAGATTCTTCATAAGTAACTATAGTTATCAGTAACATAATACTGAAACCAACAAAATATAAAAATATTTAAAGACAATTATTTTTTATAGGCACTTTAAGTTTAAATTTAGACGAAATGACTTATTTAAACGATAAAATATAAGGATATTAATTATTTTATTATAGTTTAAAAACATTATACCTATGTGGGACCTTAAAACTTTTTTGTTTATTATATTATTATGAATATTATTATATGCAATGGTATTATAATTTATTTTTACTATTTTACGTTATTTATAGAAATATGTTATTCAATTATTCGTTATTTTAGTTTATACGATATGGTATATGTAATAATAATAATTGTAAATACCTATAGTATAATAAATGCAATATTTTAGAAAAAATTATATCAACCTACTATAATACTAAAAGTAAAATAAATAACTTAAAAACTATAAAAAGCTACATAAAAAAAAGAATATCATAGAATATATTTAGTGATATTGGATGATAGATTATCTTCGTTTAGAATTGTGTTTCGTATACAAATATATTTTATCAAAAATTGAAATTTTACATATCCATAATAGTGACTCATTCGACACATAATTTTGAGTATAGCGGTGCCCACTTGTCTATTATTTTAAACTTGGATTGTGAAAACAACACTAGGTGAAAAATATTTGTTGACATATTTAATATGTTTGTCTCTAGGTAAACATAAATTAATACTAAATAATAACTAATGTATGATACTTTTATAATAATTATGTACATTGAAAAAACGATATGTCTAAGGTGTATTAAATATGTGTATATTATAAATAATTTATTAAACTACGAAATGTACCTACGTTAATCGATCGTATTTGATAATATAATACTATGTAAGTTCGATAAATATTATAATACATTACACGAGTTAGATCTGGAAAAAAAATGAATGGATTTATAATTTTATTAAATGAATGAATCATTATTCATCACGATGAACCAATTAATTAGTTTAAAATCTACAACTTTTCACAGTTTTATTTCAAATAAATATATTTATAGAAAAATATTTTATAACTACCTTACTGTTTAAAAATATGCCACGTTAGTGTGTATTATATTTATATATACACTTAAACAGTCGTATAACAATTATATTATAATATAATATAATATGAGCAAACACAACGTGACGAATGATTGTTGAAAATAAAACGGTCGCAATGGTAGACGTGAATGCTATAAAATAATAATATATTATATGGTATAACGACGACGAGCAACGTTAAAAATAAGAATGAAAAAAAACCTGGCATTTTAATTTGGTTCAAATTATTACAAAACATATTAACCCCGTCACCAAGCAGCTGTCACTACTAGTTAAGAGTATTATTTTTAAAATCAACCTATTAAACGTGCATCGTGTCGTCAAGAATGATATTATTTTCCAACATAACACAATAGAATAATTATTGTACGTATTTAAAAAGAAAAACTATTTATGTTGCTCATACCATTTGTCCTACAGTTTTCCAATAATAACAATAATGCATTATCGGTACTTAATTTTAGGTAAAAAGGTTCTCGGATGACGGTGTTTTAAACAGAAAGTTGGACTGTATTTTTAATTTTTTTTTAAACGATAGATATCTAATTTTGAGCTACAAATTTTTTTTTTAAATATTTATAAGCTGCTACTTAAACGTGAAAATTTTCTAGTTACTATTATTCCCGATAAACAAGTCCACCCTAAGAAATAAAATCTTTATTGAAACAAAATATATACGAGTTGCTCGTTTCGTTGGAATCTAATACTAGTGTGTACTATATTATATTCTATCACTATAAATATTTAAATCACCATCATTGTATGAATAATTTTGTTTTTAAAATAAACAAATTACAATCTATAACTAGCTTACAATAAGTAATGTTAGTAATGATGAATTTACAATAGTGGAACAAAATATGAATAATCATTCAGCAGTACTACCGAACAAGTCAATTGTGGAAGAGTAGAGTAAGTCGCTAGGTCATGATTATGGTGGTGACCGTCTATTTGAATTTTTGGGGGAAGTGTGCCAGAAAATACGTTTGATAAGTGCATTTTGGTGATTTTTAACTCGTTGGTAACGCGATAGGTATAATGAATTTTTTATGGCTGATTTAGTGTTTGAATTTTGATTTATTTGTGAAGATTTTAATTTTTTATACCTGTACCAAGGCGTGAAGTGGAGGTAATTTGACGAAGACAAATGAACTGATACGTCTGAAGCATTCTTATAGCTTCTAAGATTTAAAAATTTAGGCAAACTGGGTTTTTTTAAACTGTTAAAACACGATTGGTCGTGCAGCGAGAGATCAACTATACGTAAACGAATTAGGTACATAGATAAAAATATAAGCCCGTAGCAAAACGCTATGCCTACGGTTATACGAAAATGTCAATTTTGAAACGTCACATCTAGAGTTGGTGCGAATATAGGCAGACAGGTATCGTGTACGTATAATATTATAACAAGCACGTCGTTATTATTACGTCCGACTGCAGTAAATGATAGGCCGTCGTCAAACTAATGAAAACACAGAAGAACAATACAACAATGTAATGCGATGGTTAATGGATATAATAAACAATATAAACGCTATGATATATATATAAATATGTATGTATATTGTATAAGACAGATATCTTCTTATGTATTTTGACGTGCAATCGGATCTATTGGTCGACAGACCCCACGCCAAAAATACTGTTGTCAATGATTCAGCTATAATATTATTAACGTTACATAACACAACAACATCGATGTCGTGATAGATCTCCGTTATATTTACGCAAAAACTGTCAACTGGTTCAATTGTCTTGAAAAAAAAAGCAATTAATTTTATATTAAATTTAAACGAGGTTCGTATATCATATTATGTAATTTAAGTTTTTTTTTTTTTTAAATAATTAACTATAATATATACATTAAAAAAAAAATAATAATAATAATCAAATTAAACACGCTATAACTATGATAACGGGTCAGTAACAGTTGTTGATTTTTTCACTTCACAAAGACTTAACGATGTTATAAATATATATTATACTTTATTATAATTATAGTACTAAATATGTAATTATTTTAAATATACATAATATTCTATGAAATTAAGATTAACAGTTTATCTTTTTTTATTTATTTAGTTACCTACCTACTGTTTATATATAATTATTATTGTATGTAAATACCTAACAAATTTATTTTAAATCATAATTATTTTATTTATATTTGCATAACACTCTATATTATCTTTAATACAAACAACATTTAAGGAGATAGATAAATAACAAAGTTTGTGTTAGAATATATATATTATATTTATTTGTTTCATTTTGATTACAAAAAATGTGTTTCAAGTCTAAATTAAATTTTGAAAAATAGTTAGTAATAATGACAATTCACTAAATATAGTAAATTACGAAAGAATCGTACATTAACCAATTTTCTTTCAATAATTTAATAAGTTGTATCACATAATTTGGAATGAATTATTTACAGTGAAGTTTATATTTGTCATACTACTTTTACTATTATATTCACACACACACACACACACACACACATACACATACTTATATGTTAGAAGATCTGTAATTGAATGTTAGACGATATAATAGTGTCCATTATCAGGATATTCATAAGTATCAATACTTTTAAAATTATTAAAATATATCGCTTATAAATAGGTGTTAATAGTTTTAATAAACTAATTAGTAAACATGATTACCATAACAGATTTAAGGTATAATATTAATATATTGATTTTTTACGTTAATAAATAATGAAGAACGTGATCAGATTAAATATTAAGTTTGTGCAATCGACTTCCTTGAAATGATTAAAAGGGTTTCTTACTTGCGCGAGATCATATTCGAAAACTGAATAATTATTTAAACTATTGTATAAATTATACGTAAACCTTGATATTACTCTACATGCGTTCGCCAGCTACATTTTGTATAAGGAATAACCACGTGGGATCCACTAGAGCTAAAATTCTCGATGTTAAAATTCGTTAAGACTGTTAACTTAAAAAAAAATCACCTTCATACGTTATTAGACGTTTTGAATTCTGAATAGAACGAAGATGTAGTAATTTTATATAGCATTTTTTTTTACGTATGTGACACTATTGTGAGCATAGTTAGCCAATCATAGAAATAATCTACCCTAAATTCTGTACACCTAATACTTTTACCTTACCAGTTTTTTTTTATCATACATTAGTGATGCAAATGTATAATTCACTTAAAGCATGAGAATAACAAAAAAAAAAAAAAAAAATGTATAGTTAAGTATTATTTTTTTTAAGCAGCTAAGTTTGGTTAGAGATAATAAACTCCCGTAGCCCACTATAATTGTTCTGTTAAATAATATTTCCTGATCGCGACGATCAACTAGTTATTTTTATCCTCTGACTTTCGTACTATATATTAACGTAGAGATTGAAGATATGTGATTATGTAAACATATTATTATAAACAATACAAACGTATTGAATTTTCACTGCACTACAAATAATAATAATGATTTTTTTTTTATTTATTTCAAACTGAATGGTTCTAATCTGCAACAACATATTGTACAAATTTTATATATTATTATTATTATTGTATTTATTATATTACGTTGATATTCAATTGGGTCATTGTAATGTGAACTAACGAGTACAATTAAATTTAAGATTTAAATGCAACATAAAATCCACTTAAAAGCAATTTAAATGCATTACAAAAATATAAAAAATTTACATTCATAAAAGGTATTTTTTTTTTAGTAATTTCCCAAGGTTTTTTTGCAGTTAAGATTTGACGAATTCAGCAATCTAATTAGGGTGAACAAATTAAGTTAATTTAAAGTTTTTAACTTAATTAACAATTACTTTTGTTTTTTTATTAACTTAACTTTAACAACGTTCTGGAAATAAATAAAAAGTTAATTTTGAATTAAATTTTCGTTAAGATAAACAAATGGGCCCTACCCGGAAGGCATACCGTTATAAGCAAAAATAAGTGAAAAACTATATACTTGAATTAATGTGGTAATTAAACAAAAAAATATAATAAAAAAGACTTTTAGTGAGAATAAAATAGACTTCCTAATTTTGCGATTGGATACAATATATACTATCGTAATACTAGATAATGTATTTTTGTTTTTAATTTATTAATTAAGACGTTAAATTCAGCAAATCATCTTTGTGTTTCTAATAAATTAGCATGTTTTTTTTTTTTTTTTAACACGAGTAAAAGATAACTAGCTATAGGTATTATAATGATGTAGCGTTATTTTTTCAATATCCTAAATGTATTGTATACACTTTATTAACTTAAAATATTAGTGTTTAACAACGATATACCACAGGTATATATAGAGTATAATTATTATATTATACTCGTAAGAAATATTCATTAGGTACATTTTTGTCACGATTGACCCGATTAACAAACCTAACCTGTGCTGATGACACGCGGGACTACTTGTAAATTATTTCGTAAATGACGTTAGTTTTGAATTTTTCTTTAATAAATCGTTTATTACCTGTCCGCCTTAACTCTTATACGAATGTCATATACGACGTCTTCTTAATGCCGTTCAAGTAACACTATATTATGGTATACCCGAAGACGTGCAGGTCGTGTTTATTATCTCAACCCGAAACCAACACGCATAATTCACTAAACAATACGGATCACAGGTCATAATTATTCGTGTGTTCATATTAATACAATTGCATTTAAAAGAGTACACTCGTGATGGTTATTTTAAAATTACATCGTTCCACTTGTAGTCATATGTACTACAAGTGGATCTATATTGATTAAACCAATAAAACACATACCAGACAACGATCGTCACGGAACTTATACGGAAGCACTCAATGTTTTAATGATAAAATAGACTATGAGGGAAAAAAATAATGTTATCATATAGCAGATAAGTTCAGCGAAAAAAATCCAACGGTCAAAGGCATAATACTACTTTGGAAATTCCATACCACTGACATGGGACGGTATTATTTTTTATCGACATGACATAAAGCACTACAAAAATATGTTGAACGGCCGGTACTTCAATTTAAAAACGTACCTTTACTAACGGTTTATACTCTATTTCAATTTTCTGGTTAAAAGTTTACGGAATTTCGAGTATTTAGTCAAAGGGATAACGTCAGTTTAGCATTTCAAACAGTGAAAGCGCTTGAAACGTTGTGAAAAAAAGTTTAAAAAATAACGTCGCCTGTATGAATAGACTGTTTACGTTCTAAATCGTTTAGATTTCCTTGTTCGCATGTTGGAATAATGATACATTTACGATTCTATCGTTACAACAGGAAAAAAATATCCGCTTAATGTACCTATAGATAGATTAGGCATAGGCGCTTTGGTACTGTGTTAATATTGTATTGCTTTGAGGCAGAATTGCATCCTTTAGTCGTCATAGTAATAAATTACAACATAAGTATTGACTCGTATTATATAATATACAAAATATTATACTATACAGCGTACAACGTGTTTTTAACATAAAATATTATAATATAATATTAAATTAAATTAAATTGTAATAATATCATATTATGATAGATAATAAATAATAATAGTACAATAAATAAAGTAATTAAGTAGTGTACCTTTAGTGTAATCATTTTAACGTAACATTTTAGAAACCACTAATGTTTTTAAGTGGGCATATTTCAACATAAGTAATTTTAAGTTATTATAAAACAAAATGTTTAAAAGAGAATTCTATTTTTTATCGTTATTATTTTTTAAATTTTACTATTTAATTAATAACAATATGCATTTTTAGATTCATATTTCCAGAAAGTAGAATATCATTTTGATCTATAGAAATCAAATTTTGGGCAGTAGTATATTATTTATTAACTTATAAGTACCTATTTAAAGTTTTGATGAACGGAATAGTGAACCAACATTTTTAAGATATTCTTGAAGTTATAATGACTCCATTCAGTTTATCTATATTTAAAATACTTATTAAATATAAGTCATAAACTATTTATCAAAAATTATTATGTACCGAAATATAAAAAGAGAACAAAAGATATGCTGATTTGGAATATGAAAAAAAAATACATGTTGTAATTAAATAAGTTAAAAATTTAAAAATTAAAGCATTGATAAAATATAGTTAAAAATGTTTATTTTCTTAAAACAATGTTGTTTTTAACGTCTTAAAAATTATTTAAAAAAAAAATCTGACTGCATGGGTATCTCACGTAAAAATGGTTTGCCACTCATAATATTAATAATAGTATACCGAGGTTGTTTATCACGCGTTCTTGGCTGTGTCACTGCAGCACTTCTAGAAGATTTTAGTCCAATCTCACTTACACGCCTGAAACTTTGCTCACCTCAATGCGAATGTACTTAGGTTAAAGCAAGTTTCAGGCGACATGTGGATGGTTAATCCTTGGTTCGTTGCGGACGGTCTGATCGGAAGCTGCTGATCGGCGCTGCGGCGTGTATCGCTCGCAACGTTGGCACACCTGAAACTTTGCTCACCTAAACCGTATGAATAACACAGGTTGAGCAATGAGTCAGGCCCGCCAACGTTGTGAAATAATCGTAGGTATCCACTTGAGATGACACACACACACACACGTTAACGATTACGAATTTCCGTTTTGGCGCGCGCCGGTGAACACGCGAGGCGGCCTGCTGGACTTGCGAGATAAAGTCCCGTCCCCTCTCTACGCGACCCATTCAACCGTGTATAACGGACTTATTTCAAATCGATTGCTCTGCCTGGACTTCAAAGATATTACACTCTGTCTGCGCACAAATATAATTTCATACAGAGAAACGGCCACAATAAGACACGCCGCGTGTGTCTGCAATATCGTTATGGTCGACCGGTCGCGACATAACGTAGGCGGCGACGCGCTGTACCGGATGCGCTGACGCGCGAGGGATGAAACGGCGGCGGGGTACAGGTGCATATAAGAGAACTCCAGCAGGAAAACCGTTCGAGAGGTTTTCACCGTTCGTATACAATATATGTAGGTAATAGTATTATATACCGTTCGCGTAATTCGTTTTTCGAGAAAAACAATTGACTTACAATGAAAACATGATGAAAATGCGTTAATACGGCCAAGTCACTTTATAAAATATACACTAAAAACTTAAGATATAAAGTAACATCAACAACAACAATAATTAATAATACAATTTAATTTATATCAACGATCATTATGTATACATAATAATATGTTATCTTATACAATATTAAACGTAAACTATAGATTATTGACTTAAAAATACTTTATTTTTTTTCTAAATTTAGATATTTAATTGACCTCACAATATTCAATAAAAAATATTAACGAAAAAAGTAAAACACATTTGGTTACACAACGGAAACTAATCAACTTATCATTCTAATTATAATAATAATAATATTAATAAAAAAAAAAATAATTTTAATAATATATAATCTAGTGTACTAATAACTATGTGAGTAATTCAACCAGGATAAAATGTACAGAAACGGGTTTAATTGCATCACGTCTCGATAATATTTCGGGTATTATATAGACGTCATGGAGTGATGTTACTCATCAGTCGTCACAGACATACTTTCCGTCGAACCCTCGGCTAACACGCAATATCCAGGGTGAGTTAAACGAGGGTTCGTATCGGTGATAGAAAATAACAATAACAAAAACAACAATGTCTGTCACTGACAGCTCGTGGAAACTTCTACAGCCGACGCTCGCGCATATTTTTCGGAGTTTAAACCTATACCTTTACAATAAAATATTGAAATGATAATAATAATGTCGGTTGATCGTTTCGCATTTTCCGTTGACGAGAAATTTACCGATTTTTGACCCAATGACAATAATAATATTATTAAAAGTATATTATATTATCAAAAATGGGTTAAATAAAAAACAATTATATTAAAAAAAACATTGATGAAACACTCGTCAAACATAATATGCTATAGTTCCCACCGTACGAAGAAATGCATTGAAATATCGTCGGATAGAGATTTCATGTTTATGAACTTGCAGGTTGCAGCAGTTTGTTTGTATTGGATTACAAGAAAACAGTTCTATATTATGTCCCAGTTGTGCATTCTGCATAACGCAATCATTGGGTCTGAATTATGTTTCGTTTAGGTTCATCGAAAAACAAAAAGAGTGTAATAGTTGTTGCTGTGAATTTAATACAAAAACTACGAAATATAATGTTAAAACTTTTGTTTTTAAACCTTTCATACATAGTACGAAGGATATTTGCGCAGCTTACTCTGTCGGTTTATGCACTAAAAACAAATATCTATGCAAATTCTATGCTATAGAACCCAAGCCCATTTCATTGCGTAATGTTTTGTACGGATCATTTAATATGGCCGTTAAACGATTGCAATTATACGATTATTGTTATTGTTACACACCCGTATTAGCTAGGCGCTTATGCACACTACTGTGGCTATATCTATCATAATTGATAACTGAGATTGGTGTACATTTCGAATACAAAAAAATTGTGCGTGCAATTACCGCATCGAATCGCATATCGAATTGCGCAAAGGACTATATTATTATTATGCACTGCACGATATTATTATTTGCGTTGTATTCCGATGAGACTTTATGGAGAGAGGGAAAAATAATCCAAAAAACTCCGTTCGATTTTTGCAGGCTACACCCTTCCGGACAGCGGTGGCGGCGTTCCACGATGGCACCAAACATTTACCATACTCCCCTAGCAATGTCTGTGTGCGCCGCGATCGCCGTCTCTTTCAAACGCGCGAAGGGCGGTGGGGTTTCATTTCCTTTTTGAAATTACTCGAGTTATGTACACACACGCGTGTTATAATAATAATAATAGTTATACGGACGGTGCGTAAAAGGGATGTGTTTTTACGTATTTTCCTCGCGCCCGTCTGCCTACCCCGAACCCATCATAAAATATATATACATACATTAAAAATTATACGCCATGCTGTTTTTCGGTACCAAAACCGACGAATCACTCGCGGTGTGCGATTTCGTGTAATTGAAGAAACACACGCTCGGGGCCAGATTATTTTTGACGCCGGTTCCGTGACAGATACCCTGGGTAGACTTTAGAGGGAGAGAGAGAGAGATAGAGATGGTTGCAGTATAGGTGTAGCTGGTACGTGATTAGATTTGCAATGTTTCCGACGGCGTTAAATCACAGGGCCGTACGCGATGCTAACTAACTACATCGCCGACAGCAGCGACCCGCTGGGTGAAAGAGTAGACGGGAACGACTTTGGGAAATAGAAAATTTAATCCTATTTATTGCTTTTTCCGCTTTACGCGTACATATATTTTATATATAGATACCTACTACTTACATACACAACACCTATCCATATATATATATATATAAAGTGAAATTCGTGTAGGATTCCAAGTCACGTCACCGCCACCGCTCTGGTGGACTTGTTAACGTTGCTGAAAATCAATTACCGTACACACTGCACCGGATTAACCGTTCAAACGTGATTCCGCCGAACGGAAGAATAACGTTACTTGAAATACGTTTAGTGTGGATAATTATATTTCTACTAATTGAAAGCGGCGGCGTATCGCCATTTTTATATCATTCGAATTTCGTTGAGTTTAAAAATCCAATTGTCATGTATCCGTACTCGCAGAGTACATATCTATTGTATGCGATACATGTCTATAGAACATTATTTATTTCAAATACGCAAGTGTTAAAAACTTAGATGTGCAAGTACAATAACTTGAAAAAAATTAATGTACTTGACACGGAAAAGCAAAGTGTCGAAATGTACGGCCACGGAAATTTTTTTTTACAAGCAATCGTATGATAACGAATAATCACTGGAAATATTTCATCCCCATCAGCGATTCGTGCACGTTAAAATTATAAAATAACCACAGCTGTACCACTATAATTGCAGGCATCACACCAGCACGTTATTTCGAAATCGAACGTTTAGGCCGTTTAGGGAGTCGTATGATAGCAGGTTGTATTATATTATTTGCGGTTACCGTATCGAAATAATATTATTATATTAATATTGTGTAAAAAATATATTTCAACGTTCTACCTGTAGGTACTCCTCTGCACCGGGGCACTATTAACATTATACCGTTAAACTTTACCACGAGATAGGATAAGACCGACCGGATTTATTGGCAGACGTCCTCGTCTACAACTATAACGGCGGACTTGCAATGTAATAATATTATTGTGGCGTGCATCGTCGTCGCGGCTAATACGCCGTGCAAATCGATTTATTAAACGCCAGGGCCGGGTGAGCAAACACACAATCACGACGGTTGATAGTCTGTTTAATAGTAGTTGTAATAATAATAATAATAATGGTAATAGCGATCGCGCGCGAGCTAATGCGCTTTTCTGCATCGACCAACCTGCAGTTATATATATATATATATAGTGTATACCGTTACGATATTATACGCTACACATCGAGACCTCGAGGCGTTGCATTGTCGTGACCAGTCAAGTTCACGATTATAATATTACGTGCACGTGTATAAGTATAAACGTTATGTATAGCGTAAAATGTGTTTATTTGAATGTGTGTGTGTGTGTGTATGTGTGTTAGTATCTGCTGTATACTTTTACTACAGAGAGCTGCACAGTTGTGTGGCACAAACACACACACATACAGTCAGTAGACGTTTGTTCGGAACTCTATACTTAGTACTATATTTAACATTGTGTTTTGTGATGGCAAGGGGAAGGCAGTGCCCGCGGAAACTAGTTTGTCAATGTTATAAATAAAAAAATAAAATAAATTAACCAGAATAAAAGAAAGCTTTTTTTGGTCGTACACAAAGCGCAGCGCCGTTCAGCGTTTTCTCAGTTATTGATGGTTGTCGAGTGGCGTTTAGGCGGTATGGGCAATATAGTATACACAAATATTTTTTATTGTATTTTAGGTACGCATCGTCTAAAATAGAACACAAAACTGATGATCTGTTATCGTCGCGCCGGTCTGTCGGTTCTCTGTAATGCATGGTGTATTGCAACCACGCGTGTACGAACGTTATGTGAAAAACTGACAGCACACGTACTACCAAGAGATTTTTGAATCGATAAATTATTTTTTTGCTAATTTTTAGAAAAATCAAAAATACATTATTGGAGAAGACTTTATAAATTATTGGATATGCGTATTATTTTTTTTTCACACGAAATACCGATCGCAGCAGAATTAAGAGGTTTTAAAATAATTAAAATGAGGTCACGATTGAATTTATATTTTGAAAACTACATAGCAAAATCGGTTTTTACGGTCCACGATGTTATATTATATCATTTTATTGTATAATGTATTTCAGAAAAACTCTCCGACAAAAGATAGGGCTATATAAGAACAAAATGAAACATTCATGAACTTCCTCCCTCTTAGACCACATCTGCTGTGGTGAATAAGAAAGGGTATTGTAGGTACTTAACCGAATTGCAAACCATGCAGTCCGTCACTCCACCGCCGGCTATATTATAGCGGTAATACTATACACGAGAAGTCTAGTACATTTTTTCCACGATAAAGTGAGTGCGTGTGTGTATTAAAAGATGAAGTTAAAATGCGTCCATTTGTTGTGCGTGCAAGTTACTGTAGATACACACATACATACGAGGGTGTTTTTCGGGATGGACCTATATACTCCGGTCGAATAAATGACCGCGTTTAGAATTATATTATTATTATTATTACTACTATTACATATATGTTATATATATATTATGTATTATGTGGCGGCGGAAAAAAGGAAACGGAAGTAACTCTGATGGCCAATCGACCGAAAACTGTATCGTGATGGGCATGCGAGTTTTCGGAGATTTCCACATTATTATTAAATATATTGCAACGCCACTGCACGAATACGATTATTACTACCATATATATTCTATTATCTAACATCGTTAGGTCGGGTAGTTTCTCAAAGGGCATTGCAAAGTGTTTTTAATCTACCAGCGATTGCGGCAAATGATGCAACACGTATAATGGTATTTGCACGTCGCTCTTATATTTAATGTTTATTTTAATATATACGCTTTTAAATGATATTATAGTGGATAAAATAGCTTTATATGTATTTACACATATCTTAGGTATTTCTGTGATTTATTCATAAAAATGTGACTCAATGATTTGACTTTTATAGAGTAAATTCTGCTCGTGCCGTTAAGTTTTCCACTTGCAACGATTTCATGTCGTTTTACATTCAAAAACAATTATTAGAGTAAATTAATTATAATATAGCTTATAGATGTACTGGAAACTATTATAAGAAACGTAAACTACCCAATCGTAGGTATATTTTTATATGGAAACATACTATAGTAATTAAACTAAATTATGATATATTGTACTAAGAATTTATCAAGACACGATTAAATTTCTGAACATTAAGTACAAACCATGTTGATTCATTGTAAAAACTGTTCACATTTAATTTTAATGGTGCATTTATCATTTTTTTTTTTTTTTTTTTTTTTTATTTCAATAAATCCCGTTTGATTAATCTTTGTAATTTAAATGTACGATGTACCCACATAATTTTAATAATAAGGAAGAAACGAAGAAAAATAAGAAAAAATATAGACCTTTTGATGTTCTTCGTCCTACTCAATGAGTTAAATATTATAATCATATAAATTATACATAGGTATAGGTACTGTATAATGCATATATTTATCTATCCATAAATGGTAATTTGCTATTGAGTTATCGTGAGAATTGACTGATACTGTTTATCGTTATACACACACAGACACAGTTGTTATTGGACGTATATCTAGTACATGGGTAATTAATTTTAACCAGACAATCATTGAATCATACATCATAATAATAATTATAATAACAAGACCGATAATGATACTATTCAAGTGGGCAGATCCGGTTTGATTAAAACCTACTGACGGGCAAAATATATTTAGTGTATAATGTTTTAATTTTACATACGTGCACAACGAGTAATTTTATTACAAATTGAATAACGTTAACGTTAGTAAATATAATAGGTATTTAAGGGTTTAATTAGGTTTGGGTGCAAAAGTTTTTTTTAAAGATTCTATGTTATACTTGTATAGTATATATAATACAAATGTTAGATAAACCGTAGATTTTGGCATTAATAATTTATGAAAGTAATATAAATAATATACTAAGATATTTTCATTATTTTTAATAAATTTATTCTACTTACTAAATTTAATTAGTTAATCAATTTTTATTTTTATGTATGATTAATGTGTGTGTATAATGTATATATAGGTAGGTAAGTATTATTTTTAAAATGAATCCATCTTTATAATTCTTTTATCATTTGTTTTCGTTAGATAATAAAATACTGTGATTCACATTTAAATAAATTTCGTAGGTAGAATATAATTATTATCTTTTAGTTAAAAAATGTAAATAATATAAATTAAAAATATATATATATATATATATATATATATTTAAGATAGTTTATTATTTTAATGTTTAATAAATTTAACCTTTGATGTATTTTTTAAGAAATAAAAATGTAATAAAACTACAACCACTAAACAGGGGTTGCCAATTTGTCTTAAAGGACGAACACAAACTCACCCCATCCCAACTAAAAATGTCTATTTCTTATATTTTAATGTAAAAAATGTTTAAGAGGAATAGCGCACGAAAGAAAAGAATTTCTGCTGTCGGTTTATTTATGTGTTACATTTTTTGGTCTTATTTTCTGATGCTTATATATACATGCGGAAAAACAGAGTTGTTAATCGAAAACAGAGAAAATAGGGTTCTATATTATTTTATATTATAATGAAAGCTGTCGGTCGAGAGGTAAAACGATCAATTTTATTCTTGGCGGGACTGCAGGAGCCAGCGAAGGGATGGTTGAACGGTTTTTTTTAATTTATTTTATCAAATACAATCTTATAGAGCGGTAAAGAGAGTGAGAAAATAAGTGAAATTCCAAAATAATTTTTCAGCAACAGAGGCACAAACTAACATAGTTTGTAGTACCTGTATTTCTACAGAAAATGCAATAATTGGGTTTATTTTTTGTTGTCGTTAATATCAATAACATGGTGTCGAATCGTATACGCTCGCCATCAACAACACCGCCAGTCACGCCGTAATATTCAAGCGTGCTACTGTAGTCTACAGAGATACCCAATATCACATATCTACCCCTATTGTATATAACATGTTATTGTGACAACGATGGACAGTAATAATTATTATTTATTATAACATCTTAAAATGATATCCGGTAAACGGGAATCGCTATTTCACGTATAGAAATAATTTCGAATGAATGTTTTGTAAAATCAAAAAAATTCAACATAAAACAACGAGCGAATGGGTGAACCTTTGCATTTTCATTTTGTTGTTATTTTTATTATTTGAGAGTATTTATCTCGCAGCGGGAATATTTGAAAACGTATAGTGCTTTTCGTCGTCCGCAAATGTGGCGAGAGCGATTCGACTTTATTTCGCGATATAAATCAGTTTATATTCGTTTATATATATATTGTTCGAGTTTATATTATAACAACACGTCGACCGTCGGGAACCGTATCCGCTCTAACGTATCCGTCGGGGAATATAATAATAACATATAATATAAAGTATGCGGCGCAGTACCCCGTCGTTTGGGGCATAAATGGACGTAAAACGTCGATAAAATCCACCGCGGTACGAGGCGAGTAAAAATACCGCGGCCGCGCCGTACTCGACGATTTCCGGAAAACGAGCCCCGGCGGAGCACGGTCGAATGCAGTAGCAATATATATTATTATGGTCCGACAATACCTCACGTTAGGCCAAATAAGATATATATGTATAATAATATAGTTTACGTTATGTTATATACTATACGACCGTTGCGCATATAGAAGATATTTTTTACGACTTGTTGATGTGCATTGTACACGGTTCTTGGAATAAAAAAATAAACCACTTCCTCACCAGATCCGATACCGGAGTCATGGAAATATATACACGAAACGAATGCCACACGCGCGACACATTCGCATCAGAGATTTTTATGTTTTCTCCACGGGTCGGCAGCTGCCAGCAGTCGGCGGCCACGGGATATCGCGTCGGTTCCAGCACAAAGGGGAATAGACTCACGTTAAGTGTAGTCTGGTGTCGTATTGTTTCAGGGATCGGAAAAAGGTTTTCATCTCTCCCCAATCTATCCAGACTTATGATCTCGCCACACCTTATAATCTCGTATATATGAATACACACACGCGCGCATACACCAGACTTGCAGAAGTATATATATGCACCTATATGTATATAAATATACAGTATATACCACTTCGATCATTCATATATATATATATATATATTATATAGGCCATCTGTCGTTTATCACGCACACTCTCTAGAGTAGAATCGAAAAAACACAATGTTTGCCGCTGACGATTCCTCGATTATATTATAAGTGGTTAGTGTAATATTATGGAGACAGTAATCAACACGCGCAATATAATATCATAATAATTATAATGGTTGTAGTGAGTAATAATATTATATGGTCATAAGAATCAAGTGATATATTTTTATGTAGTATTCATTTAAGTTGTTGGTTGCTCGGCAAAATTATATGATTGTGCAATTGGAAGTGAACGTCGAGAATATTCATTATTAAATGTTTCAAAAGCACAGAGAATTCTGCCGCAGGCTGCGGAGTCTTTGAAGACATTTTAATAGAAATATTATGACAGGAGGTGAGTGGAAATCAACAAAAGGTTCGATATCGGGCAAAGTGCAGTAGCCAATTTGAAAAAAAGACTGAGATATTGCTTGAAATAAGAGAGAATTTAAATCAAGATGAATATACAAAAAACGGCAATGCAGCAGTTATAACTTTAAAGGTGTTCCTACTGTACAATATAGTTTATATGCAAATGGGGGATGAATTGAAGGGGTTGTTACGGGAAACAGTTTGCTCTGATCAAACTGAAAACGAGAAAAAGAGGCAGAATCTCTCTACAAGGAGACCGAAATGTCGGTTTCAGAGAATAAGTTGGGAACACGAGCAAAAATAAATGTCATGTAGGCATATAATATGTTGAAATCGAGGTTCGAGGGTTGCAGCGCTAAAAAATAAGCTCGTTAGCGATTTTATATGCAAAATTTCAAAACACTCGAATATGCGCTCTTTATTAACATAAAAAATGAACCATAAATCGAACTTTATATTTTAAAAACATAAAAAAATAATGAACTGACTGAAAATTAAATTTTTCTTAAGTTATTATTTTTTCAGTCACGTGTCGATAATACAAATAAACTTAAAGAAGTAGCATAATTACGTTAAATTCCATACAAAATATGTCAATCAATAATATTTGTGATTTAATTATTGCCTAACACAAAAATAATCTATTTTACACTCTACTAGGTCATTTAAATGTTATATATCTATATATAAGCTGCGAAGTCAATATTATACTAATTATTATTAATTCAAAATGCGTCAAACCAACTACCTATAAAGTAGGCCCTAAATAATAAAACATTGTACGTTTTGACGCTGTATAATAGATATGACACGCAAACAATCGAGCGGGTACCATATTATTATGGAATTACACGTGGTTAAACATACGTTTTATCGATCTCATATTTGTTTAAACCCACGGCAATATTATAATATATCATCGTCACAGATGTAACGGGTTTGTGTGCGGGGGATTCGACCGCGTCAGATAACGAAGAGGAATAATAATAGTAATAGTATTGTAGAATCCGTCGCCGCCGCTTGTCACACTATATAATAATAATATATAATGTTACATTCGACAGCCACGGACCGACGTGTTTGTGCAACGCCGTTTGACGCGTTGGCAGCTGGAACGACAGTGGCCAATAAATTATACCGTTTTGTACATTATACGATAATATTATTATAGCAGTTTTATTATTACTTACTATATTATATATCATGTTGTACGGCTGTGAGCGGCTAACCCGCCGGATTATACGCTGCAGTGGTTGTGTAGTCGCGACTCAGGTGCGGCACACGCGCCAGTCGGTCGCGTGGGCGGAATGACAGGTCTCGTGGGGAAGGGGTGGAGAGCGAGCTGAAAAAAAAATAGTATAACGTGACGCGCGCGGGCGGTGTCGAAGTCGCGTTATCGCTCGTATATAGTATACCTATTAATATATATGAATATATAAAATAGTATACAGTACCTACCTAAGCCGTACACATTTTTAAATTTTATTAAGGGGCTCTTGGACGATACGAAAACGTCAAAACTATAAACCATGATATAATAATAATATTATCTATTTTCGTGGAGCGTTTACCGTAATAAAGAATATTATATATTCTTTTTTTTTTTTTAAAAAAAAACTTGCCATAATATAATATTGTATTTTGTTTTTCGTTACAAATTAAACCTCCAACAAGTGTGCCCTGAATAATATTTAGATAATAATATAGTTATAACCGATCGTATCCAAAAGAATAAGCTGAACCCTAACCCAAAGCACACGTGCCACGTCAAATCGACGGTTTATTTTAAGCTACCTATTCTGTTCACCGCCGCAGCCACCACCGTCGACCAGATGGATCGCACGCATAAATATTTATCAAATACTTTATATACCTATTATGAAAACAAAAACAATCAATTTTCTGGCAAGTATAAGACGGCCAGTTCTTAAAATATCCGTTTAAAATAATATATCATAATGGACTTAGCGTGCACACACAAACTAAAACACGCTGCTGTTTCGAAATGTTTGCTGCATAGACCGAAACACCTGATAAATCATTTTATCCGGTCCGAGCAAAATTTAATTTTGAATATATTTCGCCAAACCGTTATGATAACTATATTATAATGTATATAACGCCTACGTACCACAGAAATGCCTGCCTACTATATGATATTATATTATATACTATAAAATATTAATATACGGTCGATGTATACATAATATTATTCTAATCGTAGTTTTGCAATCGCTGCTTGACTACGCCACCACGCGTTATTACAACTTTATGTATGGTGACGATGTGATTTAATTGTACGATAATAATAATAATAATAACAACGATAATAGTATATAATATGATATAATATCGTATTTGACGCACAAATATATTGAAATACAGTGATATTAAGTGTCCAATCATTTTTTATGGCTGGTCCCAGTGATCCCGGTAGGAAAATTGTATAATATAATAACAATATAATATATATAATATATCATAATAAACAAATGAAGAGGAAGGCTTATTAGAGTAAGACTGGGATTGAAAACATGCGATGTTCATCCTCCTCGCTTCGGAGATTCGGTTAGGCCTAAGCTTCGCGTTATGCTAAGTGATTACGATTTATGAGAAAATAAAATAAAAACTGACAGAGCCATGTGCTTATTATTATAACTTTGTCGTCTTTGTACCGTCCAAAAATATCTTGAAATGGTCGTAGTAGAGTGACGTATTTGCTCATATCATCGATATGAGTCTTCAATAAAAAAAAGTTCTGTATACTAGAGAACCAAATTATTAGATATAGTTTTTTACTGGCTAAAATACTGACACAAAAAGTATTATATATATAGAGAGAGGAATAGGTCGTTAAATTTTACAGCAGTTTTTACCGAAAACCATTCACTTGTGATATAACATAAAGAAACGAGCTTATTCTAAGAATGAATGTATCGAACAAAGGCTGTATACACGTATAGCATAAAAACATTTTAATGAATGCTTTTGCAGGAATTTTTAACACTACGGCAAGTTTCATTTGTGGCACAATTTTCGTTCAACAATATACAATATACATATTATTATATGCGTGTGCGTGTGTGTAATGTGTATAGGGGTGTCGGTACGATTATTATTATTATTATTACATGTTTTTCGAGCATCATATTTTACGCTTTTTTCATTTCTTCCCCCTCGGCGTCAATTCTCTATAATCGATCCCTTTCTGTTTTTTAAAATTCTGCAAACGCGAGCCGATAACTTTCTCATCAATGAAGAAATATTCACGCCGTGGACTATATATTAATATTATTATATTATATATATATATATATAATATATACCTTTTGATAGTATCATATACATTATAATACAATAGGGCATAAGATGTCATTTAAATATTCCATTATTAATCGACAGCAAGGATGATAACAAGGGAGGAGCTACGAAATGCATACTAAGGCATAAATAATAATAAAAAAAAAATTAAACATCGTTCCACAACGAAATAATTTCCATTATGTAAATGTAATAAGCATTTTGGTTATTGAATTAAGATGTGGACTAGCAAAAAAAAAAAAAAAACAAAACATAAAAATGTTAATAAAAAAAGCATTCGTGGATTAACTTTCAGCGAATTTCAAATTTGTTCTCGTCCCCACGCAACGAATATAAGAAGATTTTCGGATAATAAATAAAGTGCGCGAGAAAGAATAAATAATAAAAAAAAAAAAGAAAAAACATTAGGTGATGGGGCACTCTAGAAAACCGACAAGCGAAGAAATAACAATACTCGAACGTATATTTATATATTTACAGTTTCTTTTACGTAAAAGTTTTATGCACGTTTTTCTGGAGAAGATCAGAGGAAAAGAAAAACAAAACAAAAAGAGGTAAAACAGTATTATATACTTGAATAATAGAAAAACTTTTCGTGGACCGGATTGCTAGGGTGTATATTATTTTATATTTTACATATATATATCATGCCATTATGTATTACACTTAACCATCACTCTATCTCTACACATTATATACTATTATCGTAATACTTATTATTAATTAATATTGTTGGAATTACGTTCACGTTGCTAGCGTACAATAATGTGAATTTTTTGGAGGCGAGTATAAACCGTTAAATTCGTGGATGGCACAATATGGTCGATTCCGGTGCAGGTTTTGCAATAAATCTAATAGATGTGAGAACGAACAGATCGCGTAAAAACAATAATACAATATTCACTTCACGTATTTTATATCAAATTATCTATAGTAAAGCTTAATAATATATTATTAAACAAGGATTTTATTTGGGTACGCAATCGACTTTTTGATGTAAAAATAAAATGACTGCAATCGGTTTAAAAATAATAATAATAATGATAATATATAAAATAATATTACCTATATTACTTGAAATCGTTGAACGGCTGCCGAAGTTTGATGTTGATGACAATGAGGAGGACGACGACGACAACGGCGCGCGGCGACTGGACACACGGTTTTCGCGGCATGACGAGCGTGCCTGCGGACGGGCAGACTGCGAATGATCGACGATGGACCGGCGCGAGAGAGGTTTAGAGAAAGGGTGTGTGAGTGTGTGTGTGTGTGAGAGAGAGAGAGAGAGCTAGAAGGATAGTTAGGAAAAGAGAGAGGGCGTTAGTGTGGAAAGGGGAAAAGGGAAAAGTAGAGAGAGAGAGAGAGAGAGAGAGAGATAAAGAGAGAGACCACGAAAATCGTGTACTATGCGCGCCTCGACGCGTGAAAATATGGCGAAACGCCGCACGTGCGGCGATCTGTGCGCGCGCGTCTCCGCTGCTAACGAATGGTGGGATCGGCAGTGGCTTCATTTGAATTTCGTGTTTGATCGACGCGAATTCTATCGGATATTTTTTTTTATAGTATCGCGGATATATTATAGGAACTTATATTGGAACTATATGACAGTAAAAATAGGAAGACAACATTTTAACATTATCGTATAGGTACAAGGTGCATTAAGAATAAATATATAGTATATTAAAATATGTGTTTATCAGTTGGCTTCGAAACGGAGCGTGAATCGAAATACGAAATACCAAAACTGTTGTGCCCCGTTAAAGTCGAACAGTTATATACTATTATTATAGCTTTTGTAATTAATCGGTCATAAATAATTCTATTAGTACGAATTATACAATCACTCAATGTTTAAAAGAAAAGCAATTGCAAAGGTGTCTAACAGCAGACCCTTAATAAATTATCTATACTATTATTTAGGGGTATTATCCATCGTGTGTCGCCTTGGGTACACATAGTTATCGTCATAATTAGAGCTGAAAATTTAATATCTTTTTTTAAAAAAAAAACCCTGAAAAATATCTTTAAAAAAATGGTTTTATACCCTAATAACTCAAAATAATGCACCTGTAAATGCCAAGTTTGGTACCAATAAATATTGTTTATTAAATTTAAAAAAGTTGTGTAAGATCTAGGCTATACTATCATAACCGTTAAATTAATATGATGTATTAATTACAATTTCTAACTTTTTTCCACAGATTTTCTACCATATGTACTTATTCACATTATATATTCTAAACCGAATCTAAATAATCAGTACGATGAGTGTTCATAGGTCCCTCAAAATTGCGGCTGTCGTATATTATATTATTAGATGTTTCAGTTCACCTAATTTAATTTCACTGTTCTGCGATATTTTCGACGATCACGATTATCCGCACGAGATCCAGTCACGAGTCCGTTGTAGTCCCGAACGACTCGTCCGCAGCGGCAGTCTCTCCTGCGGCTTGCACAGTTTCTCATATTTTAGTGTAATATTATTATAATGTGTATTATTGGTATGCTATACAATATATAAACATTAAACAGCCATTATCGGGGCGGCGATACGATGAAATGAAATATTGGGAAAACGCGACCACCGCTGAATATATTATATATATGCCCCACCTGAATAATGTACTACGGTTGGAAGTAGATTTTTAAGACATAATCAAATTATAATATACTGAATGATAGATTTAACGTAAGACATTTATTATTAAAAAAAAAAAAAAAACTATAAATGTTTTCGAATATATATATTATATATATTTTTAATATAATTTATAATCGTTAAAAACAAGATGAATTTTATTTTTTATTTCAATGAATATTTTTTAGTGTACTTTACAGTACAGTACAGTAGTACTACTGCAGTGGGGCTACGCTAAACATTGGTCATATTAAATATCTATACTTAGTAATAAATTGTTGGTCAGAAATTTGATCTTTATAATATACGAGTATATATCGAAATATTCTGAATAATAGTTTGCTTCGGAATAATATGTAATTAAACATGTATGTTGTATTGTTGTCATTCAATACAGTGAATAACTTAAAAAGTAGCGAAAATATATAATTTTTTTTTTTTCAAAAAAATATTGTATAGACCGGAAATCGTGTAAAATTAAATATTTTCAAAAAAAAAGTTTGATAGTCCTGAAACAACGAGCGTCTTACATCGAGCAGATCACTCTGTATATTATACGCCATATATCATGTGTAATAGCTGCTGCGTCAGTCGCGTGTAATATCATATGCCATCATCTCCTACGATATTTTAATAGTGACCGTATTGTAACATCACACAGTAATGACATTGCTCGTACATTAAAATAGTATAATATTATTATGGTAATGCCGTAGCCTGGTCGCGATATATTAGATTACCGGCGCACGCACCGTCGCTGTCCGCGTTCCACTTGCGGTGGAAATGTGTACATTATAATATTATACGTCTTAAAACGAAACGCACACGGTCGGTCGGGCTCGCGATACGAGATCTGCACGAAACTGGAGCGTGATGATGACGGCGTTTAATCAACTCGCGGCGGCGGCGTAGGAAACGACCGAAACTGTTAGAACAACGACTGCTGCACCGGGATGCGATGAGGTTATTCAACCGCCGACGCTGCCGAGCCGCTACGGTGCCATATTATTATTATTATCTGTCGTATTTCGTTTGTGCAGTATACACGACAACGGAGATGTGAGATGTCATTTTTGTCGTGATATGACCCACGTGAACGTAATAATAATTACCGTAACACCGCCGCCGAAATCGCGAGCGACACAGTGTCTATTCAGTTTCCCCCTACCCTTTTGCAACTACAGCTATTACGCTCCCGCGTCCGATGATTTGAAAAACGGGTTCGAGTTTAAAGAAAATGAATTGAAAGGTTTCTTTCGCTTCTTGTTTACCTATGTCTCCGATGTGAAAGATATTTTAATATGCATCATGTACCTACAATATAGTTATACTCAATTACGATTTACAAACTATTTAGGTATTTATTATTTCAATAAATCATTTATCAAAATCTATCGATTTTAATTAAATTTAAAATCTCGTAATTTTTACTTCACTAATTGTTGAAAATAATTATAGTTTCGTCGCAATAAAATAAATAAAAAATTTAGTTAGATTGGAACAAACTATTAGTCAACAATGTTTTGGTCTGTGTTGTATATTTGATTGATTTCTTCTATAGTTAGTTTTACCATGATAAATATTTTATTATATCTTTTAGTTATTTAAAAGAAATTAAAGAACGTGAGATGACTATAAAAATAGTAACACATAGCTGTAGTGGAATACGATTTTACGATAATGTGTTTTTTAAACGTGAACTTCTGAGATTTACGAACGACCAGTTAACACGTAATACCATTATATTATAATTAATGGGAGCGGGAAAACAACGAAAATTTAAAGAATCTATACGTAAACTGAAATGCTGAACAAAAGTTTCGTGTCCATTATTCGAAACAGCATCATTATTAAAACAAAAACGTCGTGGGCGCAGCACCTCGACCATTGTGTAAATGAGAAGTATGCTTTTGTCACGACCCGTCGTATTTATTTTTAAAATATTATCAAAAACCAAAAACGTTTTACCTGTTTGTTGTTCGTTTTTGAAAAGTTCACTCCTCTCTGACGGGAATCAATCATCCATTGAACTCGATGACAACAATAGTTGCAATTCTGGAAATTGTTGTCTCCTGTTCTCCGTGCTGCTTTATATTGTCGTCATCGTAGTTGTTGTTGTTATTATTATTGTTGTACTCGGTTCATGCGAGTTGCTCTGCAGACCATGGAAGACGTTGGTGGAATTTCGTCCATAAAATGTAGACCGTTTATTTTGTTGCGGCGCCGAGTGGAATGCAATTATATATCGAGGTCTTGAAGCATTCGCTTAGCCTCCAAATTCCGCGAGCAAAGAGTGATTTCCATCTGCGAAACCGAAAGAAAACAGAGTTAATACATGGGCTTATACACACACACATATATAGATAGGTAGATCATTATTAAGCTTATATCATATACACCATGCAGGTATTAATATTTTTAAGTTAGTACTTGTATAGTTATACAAAAATGGTGAGTAATATTTTGTATACAAAATGTTTTGGTACAATCTAATTCTTATTTTATCTCTTTCTCTCCCGACGAGCAAATGAGTTGTACACATTTACCTGCTTTACAGTTTGGGCTAGGAAATAAGTCGTTAGAAATTAATGTGTTTAAAAAACCCATTTTCAAATTATACAATAAATAAGTCAATGAATGTGATAAAAAAAAGTTTCCCAAGTCATATAGTATTATTGTAAAAGTACTTATTTAATAAAATGTTTAAGAAAAGTGGTTATTATTATTATTATGAATTAATAAATGTTATGATAAAATAAAATATACATATGAAATTTGGATTACGAATATAAGGTACACAACACCAGTGTCATTATAGGTAGAATATGGCCATGCTATGCCAACCTATATAATATATGTATAAATTATTAAAACGCGTGTGAAATTTATAATTACTTAAAGGGTAAGACCTCGCAAATTTTAAGTACCTAAATGTGATGTCAATTTAGACATTTTCTCTTATAAAATACATGTTATTCAAAATACGAGTTGAAATTATTTCGAATTTACAACACCTGTGGTTTTAAAATAACTACGTTAAGCCATAGTTTTGGCTGTCCATTCAAGTTTTGAAAAACGTTCACGCGCACAAAAGTATACATAATATGAAAACGCTATGCGAGCAGGCATATTATATTATAAAAAAAAAATATTCTCTTAACGGCGGCGCTGTCACCCGCATCACATTCGACAAAGAAATGGTAATAGTAAAAAAAAAAAAAAAGGAATAATAATAATGAAAAATAACAATATATAATATATATATAGGAATAACGATGTAGGTACCTATATAAACGGACGCGGCTGTCCTCCCAAGTCCATATGACGCCGCCGTGCATATTATACCGCGTGTCAGCCGTGATGTTATCTGGCGCGCTCGCGGACGGGGTTAGACGAGTTTTAAAAATGAAAAAAAAAATTTCCACGCAGTCACCGCCGCAAACGAACAAGAAATACGTTTGTCCGATGGCCAGAGATACACAATATATATTATAATATACAACGACCAAACGTACTATACGACTCGATATTGTGTGTAATGTGTGTATAGTTTTTTTTTCGTTATGTTCTGTTTTTTGTTATTTTTTTTCTAATCAAACTCCAATGCGGTGGCGAGCGAGATACAACCGCGGTCGCGGTATACAATAATATACCTGCACACCATGAGAAGCTCGCGTCTGTCACGAATACAGATTTGAAATTCAGATGGTATAGTGGCCGCGCCGCTCGTGCGCCTATACTATATTATACATTATTATTATTTTAACGAGTTGGCCGTGCTACGCGTTCAATCGGGTCGGAGATGGAGAGAAAACGGAATATCGCGCGCGCGAGTTTACAGAGAACATAATATTATGTAGACTGCAGATCACCCGTCGTATAAAAATGTGTATAAAGAATAAAGATGTATATTCGTATATATATGTATGTTCATAGGTTAGTTTGTATATTGTTTATACCAGCCGCGGACAAACGGTGCGATTTTATTGTACGTTTCCGGTGTGTTATTGTAACTTATAAATTAATATATATATTTATATAATATATAAAAAAGTTATTAAAGAAGCACGTTTATCTCTTCTCTTTTTATTTCATTAATGCAGTTATATAAAGTTTAATTTTTTGAATTTTCAACTATAGTATACTATAATTATTTTCAAACTCTTGAAATTGTTTGCATTACTTAAGGACACTCCTTAAGTCCCTATATTCCAAAAATCAGAATTTTTACATTTATTATTAAATTAAAATATGGATAAAATAAGAACATACTTGATAAATCATCTCGTTGTATGCTGTATAGGTTAATTTAATATAGTATTTCGCTTTAGTTTAGAATGTAAAATTTAAATTAATTATCATCGCCATCAAGTTTTTGAAATTGACATTACATACATGACGACGACAAGTTATATGGATTTTGGCGAATACCCTTTTTCGTGTAATGAATATCGAAATATGCACTTAGTATATTATTATTGTGCTTGAATGTACAGTCGAGTGTAACACAAAGGCACGAGTGTTGTCGGCGGTGGTCTTGTTGACAGCGTTAAAAATAAAGGTTTTACTCCACAACGATCTATATAGAAGGAGAGCTTCGTTGTAAAGTTTTTTTAAAAAAAAAAATGGTACTCAGGCGTTGTCGAAAGATGGCTACGACGAGTGTTTATCGATTAATGTATATACCCATTATAAATGTGTACAGTACATTGCACAGTTGCCCACGCCCGCCACTCAGAATCAGAATAAATCAGTTAAGCAGCATGAAAATTATTTAACCAACACATACACAAACACGTGTTACCGAATTTGAAGATGGATCCGTCAAATCAAATAAACATGATATATTATGTAACATAATACTGTATACATGGTACTTTATTGTTAAATTATTATGTCCTACAAATGTATAAACGAATAGGTATATATTAATCTGTCCCCCGGAAAAAAGTATACAGATCAGCGAGGAAGAATTAAAAAAAAAAAAAAAAAATGGTAATAATGATGATAATATATTCGTACTAATATAATATTGGCCATGTGTTTTATTATTTCGGCTTATGAATTAAAATGTATAGTTAATTAAAATCGGTTTGTTTCGATATTAATCATAGGTACGTACAGTATATACTATGTGTATTATAATCTTGTACGATATAACAATTCCGATAGCCTGGGCGGTTTACGTTATAAAATATATAAATTTTACGATACTTAATATACATTTATGCGACCATCAATTAAAACGGACGCGGACGAAACAGGAGTATCGGACGTGCCTACTAGTCGTTGTAGTTGTCGCGATAGTATAATATTATTATTATCGTGCATTGTTACAATAATATACAATACGGGAACAAGTTGAGATTGTACCTTACATAATATACAATATATACATCGGATATCAATATACATAAGTGTGTATATATATATTGTGCAATGTAAGCACGGGTTGTAGGGTGTTCTGGGTACTGCTGTTTTTCTCCCCTCAACGACGGAAAAACAAAAAAACGTGATAAGAAAATAATATAGTTTACGATTGAAGCTCGCACGCCCGCCACGCGCAATTAAATCGAGGTACGTGACTTTTGCACGAGAAGTAAAAATACACACACACACACACACACATATAATACACCTCTCCCCCTTGTATATATATATAACATACACTCGCCATTACTCGGCTATATATACCGCGCTGTATCATAACAATAATAATATAAAAATATATTATATCATACTATATAGCCTATATACCTCACGCCATCCAATCTTGTTTTGGATTTGCGACGTGACAGCCTCTCGATTTAACTGGCATAGGAACTATAATAATACTTTATTCATTCCGTGGTAAAATAATATTATTACTATGGCGCAGCGCTGGGTTCGATAATAATAATGAGACATTTTTAATTTAAACATCTATATATCTTCTTTTATCGGAAATATTACAACCTGTGACCCCCTCCAGCCGAATGCACTCGAAGAATACTCGATTATTATGCTACGACCGTCCGGTATCGGGCCGTTGATTTATGCCGGGCGACGACTGTTGATGTTTTATCGTCTTCGCGCGTTCACACCGATCACCGTGTACCTTACGAACAATCGTCCGCCTTCGTTCTTATATTTCTTTTATTTGCATATTATTTGAAAATTTATTTATAGAACTTTCTGCAGCAATTACAGTTAAAAAAATTACAACATTATCTTTCTTATTCGGTCCATCCCTAAAGCGACCCTATCACGGTTTCACACACTTCGTAACTACAGCAAAAAAAAACGTACAGTGCATATTATATTATTATAAGTACGTTATATAGTTGGATCAAAAAGCTTAGTATATAATAGTGTATAAGTAGGACTTATAAATATAATTAAAAATATATTTTGTTATGTACACAATCGTAAATAATATATACAAGTAAGTACGAGTCGATAGTAAGAAACAAAATATATGCTACGTTTTATGTATTGTAAAACAAATGTCTGTATTATGTAATTTCATTTTACTCCCGAATGTGATAAGTTAGACCCACTGAAATTATATAACTCATCGATTTAAGCAATTAGTGTGTGCTTAACTAAATTATTCGAACACATTTGGAATGGCTTCGTAAACTTTTGATAGGTTTAAGCGAGGGGGAACGACTGTCCATTTACCGACTCACAATTACGTCCCTTGCGCTCGCTAAGTATTTACGACAGGTGTACAATCACAAAATGTTATTTCGAGCCAGCGTGTATTTTATACGGCTAAACAATTAATGCGCAATACATAGACGAGACCTCCGCTCTGCCTAAGCTAATATTAAATACATATTATAATATATTATATTCACAACGCGCGACCCATAAAATAATGTTTTCGTCGTTGGTACTATGAAATCGTTATAGTGTTTACGGCGACAACATTATTACTACATATATAGTCCACTGTTCAGCCACCACATTCTACAGTTTCGTATAAGTTTGTTCGGAGATGGGTTTTATCTCGTTAACGGGGAGCCGACACGGAGAAACCGGAAAACCTTTTGGCAGTTCGCGAACCGGAACTACTTCCGCAAAGTCTTCAACACTCGCGTGTGCAACGGTGGCGTCAACTCACACGCATCCCCCTACGGTGGTGGAGCGTTGGATAATTTAATTGAATTGTGCGCACACACACACGTATATGGGAGTATATAAACGCCAGCGGAAAACTAGGGTAAGATAAAGGAAAGAGGAGTATATATCTACTTAACTTTTGGCCGGATGCCGACGCGTAATGAAGTTTAACTCCAAACCGTCTGATTTCTAAACTTTTAGCGGTCGCATAGTGACATAAACTCTGCTCTAAAATAATATTATACTGTTTAATGTCGAAGAAATACGAAATATTAACATAAGAAACTAAGGAAATACAATGAAATCATTTTTAAGTAAATTATAAGAATAAGCAGACTAGTATAGTGTTGAATTATTGATCTATAAGGATCATACGTTAATAATTATTGTAAAATATATTAAAATTACTGACTGTCGGTGGTTTATTTACATGATATTACATAAAATATATTGTATACAAATAAACGCGTTTTTAATAATGATAACCGAACGATCATGTACTAACATACAATTAATTGTATATTATATCATATTATTTTAATACACTATCTGAAAAAATTGAGATATAAATATAGGCTATGCAGTGGCAGCAATATTCCCTCATCATTATATTGATTTATTATACTTATGGAAAAAGAAAAAAACACCATTCAGTAAAATAATAAGGGATCGCGGGGACCTCTGGGGACTACTAAACGGGGTATCTTGATAATGATCGAGCCAGTCTGGCGACACTGCTTTTATATTAATTGGGAAAATAAGAAACTTTTCGCACGCGCACACACAAAGCATACAGTGCATCACGGCGTAACACTTTATATATAAACATTTTATACATCGAAAGACCTTTTTAATTAAAGATAAAGTCTCGGAACACCGACGGGAAGATAGAGATAGAAAGAGTAGTTGGCGTCGGTCGGGGGCAAAATGAGGGTTGCGTGACAAGTTTTAACTGTCGGAGCTCGATTTTTACCACGTTCGAGTCTTGATTGATGAGAGCCCTCGATAGAGACTGCTGGCGTCGTACAAAATGAGAAACCGTAGAATTATAAAAGAAGAAAAGAAAAAAGGGAAAAAACTCGATGAGTTGTACTACTACCATTACTACTATACGGTTGCAACTAATACATATACTATCACTAACATTATATGCTACCGTTAAATACTATCACCAGCACCACCGCAACTACTTCACCACTAAGACTATCACTAGGTATACAATATTGCACCAGAATAATAATAAATTAAATTGACGATGATGCACTGAAAGCTAAAAATATGAACGCCAGATGATAAATTTAAAAATATATCATAATAACGTATACAAATGCAGTTTGGCACTCAGTGAAATGTTTATACGTGCACGCCACAAGAACTCTTTTTTAAAAAATGTTTTCCAGTGCCGGGCACCCGTCCAGCTGCGAGGACCGATACACTATGCAACGGCCAACGGAGTGTTAAATAATAATAAAAATAAAAAAAAAAACTCAAAACGTCAAGTGCGAAAGACTTGTTTACACATGAAAAACCAGAACGGATGTCATTTTATGTTCGGCTATTTCGTGTCGCACACTCATGTTGTTCGCAATTAACAAGTTTCAAATAAATACTGTTGCGAAACGAATATGATGAACGATGTGTCTGAGAGGATTTTTTGGGGAAGTGGTTATAGAGAAAGAAATGATAATTATTATCATATAGTTTTATAATGTGCAATGTGTGGCCTATAATCAAGCGCTTATCGTTGTTATTGTTAGTATCCATACTTTGGGAAACAAGGGTTTGGACTAAAATGAAATATCTATATATCTTAAAACATTTAATATTATATGCGTATATAAAGAACAGCGAATACGTTATTAATATATAAAATATAAATATTCATACTATGTACTAACATAGAATGGGTAATGGGTGTATATATAATATATACATATATTTTTTTCAAAACGATATTTTTTATGCGTCACGGTGTGGTTGGAAGAAACGAATAAATAAGTTACCGAAAATAGACTATACCGTAAACAGTTACAAAATCCTGATTGGTTTTCTAGAAAAGTCCTATTTACGTCATATCATCATTAATCATCATTATAAATATACACGTGTGTACCTTCTAATAATAATAATAATAATAATAATATTAATACTATAACCATAAAATGACGAGAGTGCCAGAATGGAGCAGGTTTAGCAAATTAGCAAAATATCGAATAGTTCACAGACTTATAGTAATCCCCAATGGTTGACACAGGTCAAATTAATTTAAATTAACACTGTTAAATTAGAAGTTTATAGTTAAAAAAAAAAATATAAATTTAGCTCGTCAAGTAAAGTTAATATGGAAAAAAATACTAACAACTCAGTTTAAAAAATTATAAAATTTTAAACCAACTGAAAAAAACCTAAGTTACTTTATCATTCAATTACATTATTTAAGTTTTTAAGTCAAAACGTTAAAAATAAATACAATTTTTAACTAGTTAATCAGTTAATATAAATCTTTGAAAATCACCACTAGAAAATCATGCCATGGTAATAATATTATCATAATATACATACGTCTACGTCTGCGGCATAATGACTGCAACAATTCGCATTGGGTTCTGAAGAACAATTTCGTTTTTATGCCGTCAACACTCAACCTCAATTCTCGGGAATAGCTTTGACTACTGCAATCCTGTAACAGAAAAAAAGCACCATAATAATATAATATTATAGTAGCTTAAACCGTATAATAATCTTATTGCGATTTATCGTCAAGTCGCGAGCATGATATTTTCTCGGAAACCGTACAGCATATTATTATTATTATATAATAACATTGCAATTTGCAGACGGCATAGGAGTTTCGTAGAAACGCGCAGGGTTTTATAATAATATATTATAAACAGAGTTCGCAGCGTATTTTTTGTTACGATTTTTTCACAGTCGAATGACAACGTGACGCAATTATTACGCGAAAAACGTTGATGATAGCAAGGATCACCTATATATCATAATTTATAAGTATTCGTCTAGAATAACATTTAAAGACAAAATTATAGTTTTAATTGTATCGTATAAAACAGTCATTTTTAAACTATACCCCTAACACCTCTTTTGAAAACCAAACTATTTCTATCTAATAAATTCATACCTCTAAAAGTCTATTTGTTGTTAAAATGTACAACAGAAGTCAAAGTATGTAGCTTATAGACTCAAAAATTATTTAACCAATTTTGATAAAAGTTTTAGAGTTTATTTTTAAAATACAAACATTACAACTTTTTATTATTATTTATGTTTTTAGAGAATATTTTTGAAAACGAAATCTTTAACACAGGCATAGTTATTATTGCGTTTTTTAAGAATAAAAAAAAGGCTTTTGAGGGGAAACAAATGGGCTCTTTCTTGGAGTTGTGGAATGTGCAGTAGTGATATATACCTTGCGTACTTAATGCGCGCGCACGTCTATGGTCGATACTATCCCCACTGCGATTCAATGCCATGTGGTTTCTCTTATCCTGTACCGCACGCAAACGTCAATAATATACACCTAATGAAACCTTATTGCATATAGTAGATCGGTATTATACATACAGTAATTATATAATACAAATAGTTCTGAGGGGGTGAAAAACTATGTACGGTTTGATGGATTTCGATTTATTCTTACCAAATTAATTAAAGAAAATATGGTTTTCAATTCTCAAAAATTAAATTGGAAGAATTATTTTTGTTGGTCACCATTAAAATCTAATATCAAATACAGAGTCTATAATAATTGTAAAGTTTAAATAAAATCCACTCCTAATGGTATGCGAATATTGTTCAGGAATGATCGAAAACAAATAAGGGCCGTCGTGGGGGTATATCATGATTTCCCGCAAACCTTGCAGAAGTGAATAGTGGATGTAAATATATGGTGACAATATTTATATGAGCAGGTCATACATAGATTTTTTTGCCGACGTGTGTAAAAATTATTATGATGAAATATACCGTGGACTTCTGGGGCAACGACTCGGCCAAGGGTTGATGGAGGCGACTGTGGTTATGGATGTGGATGGTGTGTATATATTGACGGGTGTACGGGAACGACAAGAGGCGTGTAGGTGCGAGGGTGAGCCGTCGCGGGGGATATAGCCGGGGATGATTGATGCCCGAAACAAAGTCGCTGACAGCCACCGCCACCGCGTCCCCGGGGTTTTCCTCACGCACGGCGTAGCGCGCGCGGTTTAAACGCCGTGACGCTCCGGACCGAAAACAATGGTTGTGACGCGGAAACAACGTGATTAATGGTCGGCACTGTGCGTGCGTGGGTGTGGATGGGTAAGGGAAGAAAGTTTACGGACCGAAGAGCGCAGCGCAGCGCTGCAGTCGTACGTATAGTGTTCTATACATGACGTAGTGTAGGTAGTATAGTGCAGAGGTGGCTAGTGGAGTGTACAGTACGACCAAAAAGCTTTTTCGATAAATCAAATAAAAACGCAACGGAAACGAACAAGACCGTCGCCGGTCGTTATACACACGAAAATATTGAATTACTTCACTAGCGAGTATGTCGTAGACCTGAGTGGCAGAGATAACGCTGAATTGAATTAGACGATTCGATCGTCGGTTTTATTTCTCGAAATTGCACAATAAGGATCAGAATGAGTCGGAAGCACGTGTTTATAATTAAACACGATTGATTAAGAAAAGGTTAAGTCATGAAGGGATTATTATCAAAATGTAAATAATAATTTGTATACGTCAATTGAAATCACAAATGACAAATTATTATAATAGCCAACTATCAAAAAAATAATTATATAGGTAATAAATAATAATTAATTATTAATTATCTTATATTTATACGCATGTTTTAATGAATAGACAACGCGTGTGTGATTTATTGCATCATATATTTTTAAGTACCTACAGTGTATACTGTAATATTATAGTCTATGGAGTTTGGATTTTGGGAATTACCTAACTCGAAAACCGACTGGCGTGTATAAACTACAGTAATAAATTATATTATTGCATTTTATATTGATTTGAAATGAAATAATCTCAGAACAAAGGGACTTCAAAAGAAGATTTAGCAGTTTTAGTTTCGAGAAGTTAGTTCAATGTCAGATGTTGTTCGATTAATTACGTTTTCAAGGGACAAAAACGTTTGTCGGGAAGATTAATGCGGGTTACAGATCTGAGGAAACGAGACCCGGGGATGTTTTAATAGGAGATAATAACGTTGACTAATCGTCTCGGGAAACAAACTCGGTGCAAACAAAACGGGTCTCGATGACGAATTCGGACCCGGTAAACCAGGACAAGCGAGTGAGGGGGTCAGGGCAACGAGAACAATTTCACTCCGACTCTTGTAACAATTAGCCAGATGACTCGTTTAAGTTTTATGTATAAATCACGTTACATTATCTTGACGTGACAGCGAAATGGTGCAACAATGTTTGCAAATAAATTTCGCTCACAAGAGAAAAGACGTCGCTTCATAGTGTACACTCTAAAACCAACAATGGTCAATTATAGGTGTACCTTTAATAGTATAATGATGCGTTTGTACAGACAGCTGTAGTGGGAGCATTCAAATAAGAAATGTATAGTTGTAAGTAGCATCCGCGTCTATAAATTGTAAAAAGGATTGAGTGCACACACACACCAACACACAAAGGTACTGAGGAAATTGAAAAAGTCCTTTACCACACGATAAGCGTTGGATCGTTGTTGTCGATCATTATGTATTTTGTTAAAACCAAAAAAGCAATAATTTTGTATAATCGATAAACCGAAAATAGGGAATAAATAAAATTTAAAGAAACATAGTATGTTTTAAAACTTAATATTATGTTTATTATTATATGAAATATTAATTGGTCAAACAAATAAATAACTGTGGACGAGTATCGAAGTAGGGGATAAAACAAATTTTGGATAAATAGTTAAATAATATAATAAGTACATTGTAGTTTAGGTATTGGTTTAGTGAGCTAAGCCGCTCCTAAAACGATTAGAAAAAAAACGCAATTACCGGAAACTGATAATTAGTTTTGCTCCGTCATCATTGTTTTTTTATTTTTTTTCCATTATTACCGTCGAAGGTTTACTGTAATGCGGCTCTAAAGGATAGAGGAGCGGCTTTCCTGTATCTTAACTAACAGTCCACATTGTATCTATTTCCGCCCAAGACACTCCCTCCGAAACAACCGATTAATACACTGTCGTCGTCATTGCAGCAGCGGGTCGGTGTTATTTAACGATCAGTTAGTTTTATTGAAAAAGTTCTAAATTATTGTCGTGATTTCCATAAGATATGGCGTAGGTGTCGATTTTATCGATTTTAAATTACACATAATATTAAACATTTTTTTTTCGTGAACGGAAACATTACCAGAATTCGTTAAACTCTAAACCTCCAACACATACGGAAAACTAAAAAATATTTTTTTTTGTCAATTCGACGATGGTATACTAAAAATGGTATTTTCACATAATAAAAAAGAAAAAGGATAAATAAAAAATTGTCAAGTAAATCACAGTAATAATAAAATATTATAGATATGTATAATTAATAAGCGTATATCACGGGAACGTTTTATACCTAAATACCATATATACACGCCGTTATCTATATATTTCTATATATTGTCTATTATTATTATTATATGTATGACATTATGATATTATAACAGCAATATATCTATATATGATGTAATGTTATTATATTTTATAATATATAGTATATTGTATACAGTATACACAGTATATTAAAACGATTACAGACCATTATCCGAGAGCAAAACATCCGTGACAAACTATGATACGTTTATAATAATACTTATAGGTATTCAATATTCATAATATACCTACCTAAATATATAGGATATAATAATATTATATTACACTGTGGTGGCAGTATACTAGTATATTATATACACGAACCACCGCAACAGTATTATGCGCGTATAATATAATATCATTATAATATTAAGTATATACTGATTTTAATATTATACAGGGTAATTCAACAAGCACGTATTAAGATTAACTATCCTTAAAAATAGTTTTACAAAAAACTATTTATTTTACTTGAACCATTTTTAAAATATTGATAGATTTAATATGAATAATTACTATAAAGTTTTCATTCAATTACCAATAGCTAGGTACCATATCTCCGATATGCATTGTTATGGACCTTGTACTCGTATATAAAGTAAAATAACTCAAATGGTACTGTTCAAATTTTTATTTTGATATGCCAATATTTTCAAAAGAATTATTTGTTAAATTTAATAATTTAATAGATAATAAAAAAAAAAAAATCTTAAGAATACTAAAATAGTGTCCTCAAGTAGGTATACAATATTTGAAAATTTCAAAAATCAGATTTTGAATGACTACCACGTACTAGAAGAAAAAAGGGATTAGTATGCTTGTTGAATCACCTTGTATAATACGATATTTATTAATAACAAAAGATTTGGTGTATATGTATATAATATAAACATTAAACATATATTATTATAGCAATTTATATAGATCTCTCTGGATAAATAATATAAGTTGTATCTTCACGGATCCGGGAATAAATGAAAATCAAGTGTATCGAACCGTGTACAGTCGTAGCAATAAGTCCTCGTATGTACAGAGCACGGTGCAGCCGGAAACGCGCAATAGAAGCACACACAATGACGACGACTATGGTAAAATATTATTATTTTTATTATTATATATTTTATAATATAACTGAAGGAAACAAAGATTCGTTTATGGAAGATAGTATCGTACGTCGACTTAGTTTTTCGCTCCACACACGCGCGTAATTGTAATGTAATTGGGAGTATGTTAGAGTGTGTGTGTGTGTGTACTGATCTCGACGCGTTAAGCACGACGTCGTATAAAGTTGTGGAGAGGACACGGTAGAATAAATGCGATAATGGAGAATAAGCCCCGTGGACTTGTCATCGTAGTCGTTGTCGTCCGAGACAATATACCATTGCAACAATAATGAAATATATCCGAGTGCCATGTGAGCACAACGAAGAAGTACCCGCGGCTACTGCAGAACTCAATGAGGATGAGATATATATTATTATAGTTTGGCAATAGAGCGAGACTTCATATTCGTTTAAATATTAATAATATTATGATATATTATGTGGTACTGACCGTGATCGTTGTGCTTAGTAACCTCCTAAGTGGGAAGGCATTCAATACCCTCGTCAGTCATGTTCACCCCGTGGGTTTCCGACGTTTTCGTGGCTCAAGGGTCACGCATTTTTACCTCGAAATTTAGTTAATACCTGCAATTTAAAATATTTTAAAAATAAAATATACAGAACTTTTTTACATTACATAAAATGAAAATAATACAAAATACAATATAAAAATACTAGATAGGTATTATTTATTATATTACATAAGAAGCGACGCGTGTGTGGATAAACTCGATAAACTACCCCGTCCTTCACGCTACGCTGCAAATGTCGTCTTATTTGCTAGGAAAAAAATCACGTACATTTCCCCAGCCCCACCCATATAACATTTTCCAAATTTTTCTACACCAACATTTAGCACGTCATTTGCATGAATTTGTACGACCGTTTCCAGAATTTGTACGGCACCGGTTCGCCCGGAAAATTCAATTTTCTACGGGTGGGGCTGGGGAAACGTTTCTCCCGCCCCACCCACCCGGAAAAACAACTTTTCCCAAAACTTTTCTACGCCNNNATTTAGCACGTCATTTGCATGAATTTGTACGACCGTTTCCGGAATTTGTACGGCACCGGTTCGCCCGGAAAATTCAATTTTCTACGGGTGGGGCTGGGGAAACGTTTCTCCCGCCCCA